>CM054162.1:7481091-7523457 GCA_028751875.1 Rapana venosa
CAAACACACCCCACACACCCAAACACCACACAACACACACAGCACACAACAACCCCCACAGTTTAAACATTTCAGCAGGTAGGAATTTAGGCTGTTAAAGGCAGGGGCGATATGAAAAAAAACAGGAAGAGAAAATCTTAGGTTTGAATAGGTATGTTTTGAGGCTGGATTTAAAGCTGTCGTGAGTAGCCTTTTCACGAAGGGAAAGAGAGGGAAGTCATTCCAGATTGATGGACCAGAAATGAGAGAAAGAGCGACGACCAACAGTGGACTGGTTGAATCTAGGTATTCGTAAGCACAGGGTATCTGCAGCAGAGCGAAGGAACGAGAAGGAGTGTACGGTGAAGACATTCACATAGACAGGAGGGTGCTGTTTTGTGTACGCATTTGTAACAGAGGGTACTAATCTTTTATATATATATATAATATATATATATATTATATATATATATATATATAGAGAGAGAGAGGAGAAGAGAGGAGAGATGAGAGAGAGAGAGAGAGGAGACTTCAGAGTGAGAGAGAGAGGAGAGAGAGAGAGAAGATGAGAGAGCAGAGAAAAGAGAGAGAGTGAGAATAGAGAGCGAGAGAGAGAGAGGATGAGAGAGAGAGAGAGTTTATAAGACAAACAGGCAGACAGAAAGATAGCCAGACAGGCGGAATACAAAACACAAACATATCCAGAAAATTTTAAAGCTATCCAGACATATAAACTGGCGGGGTGGGGGGGGGGGGGGGGTGGGAGGCAAATGGCAGACAACGTTTGCAAATACGCATTCACACGGGAATGGATGTGGGGGAAAATGCTCATATAAAAATAAAATGAAATTTACAAAACACAACGAAAGTAAGCGTAAATAAATCCATGAAGGAACAAACGAAACATACAAAATAAACGAGAAAACAAGCAAGGCATGCAAATAATGAAAGAAAAAAACAACTAAAGTATGTGCAAACAAACAGAGAAAACAGACAGACAGACAGAGAGAGAGACAGACAGACAGACAGAGAGACAGGGAGACAGAGAGACAAAGAGAGCTGGAGAGATACGATAGCGATAACTTCTAGGAGTGACAGGAGAATCAATACACGGACAGATATGGAAATCTGTATTATTGCCCACATGAAACAGATTTATTTTTGTAGGATATATATATATATATATATATATATATATATATTATATATATATAATATATATTATATATATATATATATGAAAAGAGAAGAGAGAGAGAGAGAGAGAGAGAGAGAGAGAGAGAGAGACAGACAGACAGACAGACAGACAGACAGATCTTGAGAGCTGTGTATTTTTTGCTCGGCTGCTTGTTCCGTGTGTGGTGTGTGGTGTGTGGTGTGTGTGTGTGTGTGTGTGTGTGATGTGTGTGTGTGTGTGTGTCTGTGTGTGTTGTGTCTTGTGTGTGTGTGTGTGTGTGTCTCATGTGTCTGTGTCTGTGTCTATGTCTGAGTGTCTGTGTGTTGTGTGTGTGTGTGTGTGTCTGTGTATGTGTTTGTGTGTATTTTTATTTATTTTATTCTTTAATTTCGAGGATAATGGAATAAGCACTCCTGTGCTATTTTTTTTATCTAGTCCCGTGTTATGCATTTGTGTGTGTGTGAATTTTGTCGTTCCCACCGGCACCATAGGCCTACTCTTCCGAAAAGCGGAACGGGTTTTAACGTGTGTGTGTGTGTGTGGTGTGCGTACGTGCGTGCGCGTGGGCGCCGCACGTGGCGCCGCGCGCGTGTGTGTGTGTGTGTGTGCTCGCGCGCGCGCGTGTGTGTGTGTGTTTTAATTTCTCCTTGTTTATTTGTGTGGTTGTTTGTTTATTGTTTGTATGGCTGTTTGTAATGTTCCGTTGTATTGTTCATTGGGTCTAACATTTTTATCTGCCTTTCCTTTTATTCGTCATCGGCTTTCTACTTTCTTTCTTCATTCCTTTATTTCAATCTTTCCTGCCTTCTACTGTCTTTCATTTCTCTTGTTTATCACATTTTATGCCACGCTAAGTTGTTCCATTTGCTTTATAGGAGAATTCTTGGTTTATGCTGTATCGCTTTAAGAATATGTCTTTACCGTCTAGCTTTTCTTTTTTATCATCGCCCTACTTCTTTTTTCTTGTTATTTTTCGGGAATGCAAACGACAAAAACGTAGTCCCTATATCAAACATTCACGTACTTAACATGAGCTACACTGATTTTCGATTTCAATCATTTCTGTTTTTTTCTGGATCTTAAACGTACATAGTTAAACTTCTGCATGCGTATGTATAAGAACGACACGAAAGCACTGGCAGGTCTGCACATGACGTGACATGGGAGATCGTAAAAAAAGCACAACCCAATCCCTGACTCTTAAAATTCACCACACACCATAACAGAGATTCGAACCCATATATTTTATCCAAAGGATTGAGGTCGAACGGTCTTACCCACTCGGTTAGAGCATCCATGGAATAAAAAACAAAAACACACCATGGAAATTTGAGGTGAAGGAAGAACATATGTTAGGCCACATTTGGGGAAAGAAGCGATCCGGTAACTGGACACCGCTGGTCATTTGATTAGCAGTTTGCCCGACATCACGGACATGGTCCAGCCTGCTTCATTATTAATTCCCCCTCTCTCTCCTCACGAGGTTACCCAGTGTCTGTTTCCACGCTTGACACTTCGGATGATGACAGCTGTTACATAACAAAACAAAGTAAGGGGGGGGGGGGGGGGGGGGGGGGGTGAGGGGACAAACGTGAGCCTTGAATATTATTCAATAAAAAAACAAACAGAAAAACAAAAACATGTTTATTGGTAGCAAAGTAGAGTTAGTGGTAAGCATTGTTAAGTGAGGTAGACTACTTAGTTACAGCATCTGGGTTAATGCGTGCTTGTTTTAGATACAAAAACGACAAAAACAATAGCAGAACACTCACCGCACGCAGACACGCAGGCACGCATACGCGCGTGCGCGCGCGCACACACACAAACACAGACACAGGTGAAGACATACACACGCATGTGTATGTGTCTGTGTGTGCGCGCGCACACACAGACACACAACACACACACACACACACACACACATATATATATATATATAATATATATATATATATATATATATATATTAGCGCGCGCGCACACACACATACACAAAAACACACCGCACACCACAACAAACACACACACACGAGAGAGAGAGGAGAGAGAGAGAGAGAGAGAGTAGAGAGAGAGAGAGAGAGAGAGAGACAGAGACAGAGACAGAGAGACAGACAGACTGACTGGACTGAGTGACTGACTGACTAACTTGCTGACTGGTTGATTGGGTTGACTGACTGACTGGCTGATTGACCGATTGACTGACTGACTGACTGATTGACTGATTGGCTGGCTGACTGACTGATGGCTGACTGACCGATTGACTGACTGACTGATTGACTGACTGGCTGACTGACTGACTGACTGACTGACTGGCTGATTGTCTGACTGACGGCTGACTGACTGACTGACTGGCTGACTGGTTGACTGATTTACTGACTGACTGGCTGACTGACTGACTGACCTGGTTGACTGGCTGACTGACTGACTGACTGATTGAACTTGACTGGTGACTGGCTGACTGACTGACTGGAGCTGGTATCGGTAGCCTGCTGTTCACTGTGATTGTCTTAGTGTTAGTGTGTCTGTCTGTCTGTCTCTGTCTATCTTTTTGTCCCTGTCAGTCTGTATCTGTCCCTGTATCTGCCGCTCTGTCTCTCTGACTCTCTGTCTCTTTTGTCTCTGTCTCACTTTATGTGCCCCTTCTTTATGTCTCTCATCTGTGTCTCTCTGTCTCTATTTTCTGTTATGTGTGTCTGTCTGTCTCTCTGTCTCTCGCCCCCTATCCATTAAGGGAAATATGATATCCGCAACAAGCCAAAATCAAAACAATACACATTCAATATTTTGGTTCCTATCTCACAACATAATGTCCTAATCAAATTATCGTGTTTGCCTTGATCTCTGCGTGTGTGTCAACTGTCTGTCGCCAGTCCTCCTGTCAATCTCTCACTCTCTCTCATCTCACTCCCTCTCTGTGTGTCCTTCGGATGAACTATAAACGAGGCCCCGTGTGCGAACGCATGCAGAACATCTTGAGCACACGTTTAATCCTGTTCCGCTTTTCAGAAAGAGTAGGCCAATTGTGTGCCGTGGGAACGATGACAAAATTTACAAAAACGCGCATACACACGGGGTCAGGATGTAAAAAAGCACATGATCTTATCCATTTATCATCGAAATAAAATATATCTACCTATGTATCTATGTATCAATGTATCGATGATGTATGTATGTATGTATGTATGTATGGGTATGTAATGTATGTATCTATCATCTATCTATCTACTATCTATCTTCTATTATCTATCGATCTCTGTCCCCCTCTCTCTCTCCGTCTTTGTCTCTGTCTCTCCTCCTCGATCTGTCTCTGTCTGTAACTCTCTGTCTTTGCGTGCGCGCGCGCGCGCGCCGGCGCGCGTTTGTGTGTGTGTGGTGTCCCTCTCTACCTCACTCTGACTCTGGCCCGCCTCCTCTCTCTCCCCACCCATTCTCTCTCTCTCTCTCTCTTCTCTCATCTCCCTCTCGTATCTCATCGTCGTCTCGTTCTCCTCTCTCTCTCTCACTCTCGCCTGTGTCTCCCCACCCTTTCTCTCTCCTTCTCCTCTCTCATCTCACGCTCTCTCTCTCATCTCTCTCTTTGTCCCCCCCCCCTCTCTCTCTCTCATCTTTGTCTTCCCCCCACCCTCCCTCTCTCTCTCTTCTCTCATCGGCTGGCCTACCCTATAAAGGTCCCATTTAAAAAATGCTACAACGCTGGCCCCTCTCAAGGGCCCTCATCTCTGCCTTTATCCCCTTCAGGGCTCTGAAAGTCGGGATGGCTTAGTGGTTGGAACATCAGATTTGATAACATATGATTGATCCACTGACACACCGGTATCGAAATCTCCTTTGAACAAATCAGTTTGATGTGATTTTCTTCCAAATCACATCCAATCCTGTTGTTCAAAAGCCCCGCTATATAACAAAGAGGCCCTATCAGGGAAATCTGCCCACATTGAAACAATTTAATCGCCCGTGGGTATGCCGGGGACTTGTCCAGTATAAAAGCATCCTCCCTTGTGGAAATCTGTGGCTAACAAGCCCCTCCTTTCCATCCCTCCCTTTGTTTCTGTCTGCCTCGTTTCCTTTCTTCCTGTCACCTCCTTCTTGTCTATTTTCTGCTTTTATTCGGTTCATTTTCCTGCCTTTGTTTCCAAAAGATTTAAAAAGATCACACTTCTCTCCATGCCAGACGTATGAGGCTGGCCTGATTTGTCAGCGCTAAACGGCAGCGCGACACATTTTTTCGGCTCAAATAACAAAAAAATGTTGCTATCTGGCGTTTGAACGAAAACGATGAAGAAGGAGTCAACATTTTAAGTCCTAAGAGAAAAAGTGTGCAAATATATAACATGTTAGACCAAGGTTTTAAAAACATTTGTGCTGTCGGATTATTTTCGTATGAAATCCCTGAACCCCTCATAAGTCAAACTAAGACGGTCACAAGCGTTTGCTACAATGTATAGCTACAATCAGGAGTTTCTGATGCCTGTACATTCTTAGGCTTCTAAATTCGAACAGCTGCGAATGTCTTTATGGTTTCCGAAATTCCATCATACTCGTGTCATTTTTTCCCCATCTCACTCATTTCTAATATTTATTTATTTCATGTATTTATTGATTAATTTATTTATTTTATCTTTTCTTACACCACTTCAAGTCACGGCAGATTTCTCTGCGTGAAATTTGGGGAGAGCGCGACGCCACAAGAACAGCGCCACCGTTTATTATTTCTTCTGTTCCTATCTGCAACTGTATTTGTTTCCCTATCAGAGTGGCTTTTTCTAAATAACTTTGCCAGAGACAACTCTTTTGTTGCCGTACGGTTTTCTTTTACGAGCACTAAATAATTTTGTGTAACACACGGGGCCTAGCAGCCAGACCACCACTCATGTATAAACTGTGCGGAGATCTAAATGCGCGATCAGGAAGACTGACTAATGACTTTATAAGAAAAAATAGATTCCAGAACCAAGTTACTACAGTTTACCTAAGAAAATGTATATGACCCAATTCTATACAGGTCCTCCATGGATAGAATTGTACACAGAACAATATGGTAGACTTTTAACTAATAGTGTACCGACAATCAATATATCATAAATGGCCGAACATTAGGAAATTTACAGGGTAGATTTACATCTTTCAACCTCAAGGTTGTAGTGTTGTGGATTATTTCATTTTAAAATCATTTATGAAAGAGGGAAGCATATGAAAGTTAGAGATTTAATGGAATACCTGATCATTGTCCACTAGATTTAATATAAATATACCAGATTTATAGACACAACCAACGTTTGCAGAGGTCTATCAAAATAGTAAGAGCCACACAGGCAGAGTATAATACTAACAGATTCATCCACAACAAACACAGTTTGGTATGGGATACAAATACCAAAGGACAATTTGAAAAGGCACTTCTACAACCAGCAATGACAACACACATAACACAAATAAAAACGAAACAAATACAGTAATTAAAACAAATAAAAACAAAGTACAAAAAAGCAGCCTGATTCACAAACGTAGTAAAAGAACATACCAGGACAACTGTCTGAAATCTTTTTCTCAAAAGTGGCACACTAAAGCATGAGGGACAAGAAGTCCAAACCGTAAGAAGAATTAAAAACACAATAAAAAAAGTTGATATCGAATGTACAGTAAAAGAATGTAATAAATCGAACCCCGTTAAACCTAACATCGAGAAAAATACTTTTATGAAAAGAAAACAAATATCATACTTCTAATACAAAAGAAAAAGAAAATCTTCAAAAATTCACTAGTTTCACAGCTACATGAGCCATTACGAAGATCCGAGTATCCTGTGGAAAACTTACAAAAAGTAAAAGAAAGCGAAGATGATGGATTAAAACAATCATAATCATATTAGTAGCAGTAAATGGACTGAACACTTAAAAACCGCTACTTATTGTAAAGAACCGCAAATAGATCCAGACCTACAAAAAGAAAGTACAAAACATGTTTAATGAATTAAAAGTATCTAATTAACCCACTGCGAGATAAGCAAATTACAACAGAGAACTTACAAAAACAATCAAAAAGCTGAAAAATAACAAATCGCCTGGAAAAAGATGAATCACAAACGAAATGATCAAAATCAGTTTTCAATCTAATGTTATAGAGATAATGCGGAATATTTTTTCACTTTAGTATTAGAAACGCGGTATAACATCCCTGTGACTGGAAAGTAGGATGCATGTCTTCAATCTATAAAAACGGATGCATTATACAACCCAGAAAACACAGAGGAATACCGTTGACAAACACTATGGAAACATTTTTGTCAAATACAGAACCATAGAAATTTCTGAATATTTAGAAAATAAACAATAGTATAGTCAGAGAACAAGCTGTTTGCAGAAAAGGCATCAGAACAAGCACGGACCTATCTTCCTACGTAACAATTTAATAGAGTAGTGTTACTGAAAGTAAAAACAAAAAGACTTTATTGCTGCTTTGTAAGATTTTTCCAGAAAGCGTTACGATAATGTGTGGCACAGGGTCTTCTTGATAAAGTTTAAACGAAATAGAATAACGGCAAAACTTTTAATGTCCTTAAAAACATGTATTCAATGCAACAATATTACAAAAATACGAGGCAAACACACAGATGAAATCATAGCAGGAAAGGTGGTACATCAGGGAAATCCATTAAGTACTACATTATTTAATGTATATGTCCATAGATAAAGTTCACTATACTGATTGCGAAGATTCGCCATAAATATAACCGCAACAAGACAGAATTCCTTGTTTACTCTATGCTGATGACCTGGCATTGCTATCAACAGCCAAAATAAATGTCTTCAAACTAACTGAACAAACTGCAAGAATACTGTCAAATTGGGTTTATATGATAAACAAAACAAAAACAAAGGGAATAGTCCCTTTACGAGATCACCATCCTAAAATTCCATTCATTTTAAATGGCGAGCAAGTAATTGAAACAGTAGAAGACCTTATAAATATCTAGGTGTCCGTTTTTTTCATCAGAACGGGGAAAATTCAAGCAACACCAGAACATTAGTAAAACAAAGCAACAAACAATAAACGCCTTTAAAAAGAGGAATTCATGGACAAAAATTTTAAAACTTCTATATTAATGCGTTTATTCGACACACAGATAACCCCTGTTTTTAACCTATGAGAGAGAAGATTTGTTTCCCCTTTTTGTTTAATGGGGAGACAGAGTTTAATATTGATAAACTGTTCAAGGCAGCTTATCCAAACATTTTGTATGAGAATTTCCATGTAAAATTTTGTAAACAAATATTAGGAGGTTCATAAAAAAGAAATAGTACTACCCCAACTTTGGGTGAATTAGGGGAGATTTCCACTGACCCTTAAAATCCTATGCCAGATAATATTCCTTTGTGGATTCATTTGACAGAATCAAAACCAGACTCTATATTTAGATAGTATAACGAATATATTGTATCAGAATAATACACAACCGGAAAAATAAATGGATAAACACAGTGAAAAATATGCTGACACAAATGGAATCAAACATGTCTGAAGAACCAAAGCACTCTTAAAGATCATTACACGGATGAAGTTATGCTGTTAAAGAAACACTTGAGGACATGTAATAAAACATTTTGATCTACCAAAAGAAAGAATTTTGCAAAAATAAAATTTTTATGATTTGCTAAAAAACAAAAACGCCAGAACAAAAATAAAATCAGTGAATAAACGAGGGCTCAAAAAACAATAAAATAGCGAGTAACAACAACATCAGTAAACTTAAAGTCGTGAAGACTGAAAAAATTCAACTGCAACAGTACAGTGCAGAGTATCGATCCGCGACACAGCACACAATACTGACAACGACGAAGCCACACCAGCCAAAATCACCCCCTTACGGTCTAGCGGCGATCCATCGCCCCCCATCCGTGGAACGCCACCTCCTCCTCCATCACACAATCTCCTCCGCCTACGCCCCCCCGTCCACAAAAACGCTGCCCATCCTACCTCATAGCTCCGCCATCCCACCACTCGTCCCGCCCCCCCCCACCCCCCAAACAGCGCCCCCCCTGGCCCCCCACCCCACGCCGCCTGCTGCATTCCTCTACAGCACCCGGCCAAACATCTACGCCAACCGTTCCCCCAAACCCCCGCCGACAAACGATATCTCACCTCCCCCCGCATCCCCACCTCTACCCCCGCCCCAACCACTCTACACACGACCCCCATCGGCTTCTACCTCCCATGCGACCGTCCTCGCCAAACTCCCATCCCCCCCCTGACAACTACCCTCCCTACTCCACAAGCGATCCTCCCACTCCCTTCTTCATATCCCCCTACCCCCTTACACCCACGGACCCCGCCCAATCCACTCTATCACACCCACACCACACCCTTCCATCTCGCCCCCTACCGACACCCGACCCCCTCCAAACAGCCAACAACCCCACCGTCCCGTGTGAAACTCACGCCCACCCCTTTGCCCGTCCACTCATCCACCACGCACCCCCTCGTAGCTCACACACCTCCAACTTGCCCACCCCCCTGTCGCTCAAGTCTAGCTCACCCCACTATCTACCTACCAACCATCCCTTTCCAACATGCCTACACATACTGCCACAATTTCCCCAACACCTCCGTCCTTCGCGACCTCTCCCACCATCCACCGCCTTCTACCACACGCCCTCATCCGCAACATCACCCGCGACTCCCCCTCGTACCATCGACCCCCCTCACACCTCCCCTACCCCCCCTACTCCCACACCCACCCTCCCTCCCCGACCAAACCCGCCACACCCACAAGGTCAGGCAACCCCCCAACAAACCCTCATACATCAGACCCGTGACGAACCCAACAACACCCTCCGGGCCAACGGATACCCCCCAACCCCGTCCCTATAACCCGTTCCTTGATCCTATGCCACAACAAACAACAACTACCCGTCGTGGGCTGTGCCTTTCCCCCCACGAGCCACACGCCCCCACCCACCCAGACAACCATCGCGAACCAAAAGCACATTCCAACCCCTCCCTGAACTCCCAAGACAAAAATTGCGACCCTATCCACCCCCCCACCCCTCGCCCCCCCTCACAACACCCCTCCTCCGTAAATCCCCCTCCCCCAGCCTCCTCCGCCCCCGTCAATCCACCTACCACGCCCGACGCGTCACCACTCCACCACCCACCTCACCGTCCTCTCTGCCGCCCCCCCTTACCAATCCCCAGCGCCCAAACTCCCCACTTACCTCGCATGCACCGCCGTCCGTCTGCACCACCCCCCACCCTCAATCGTCCCACCCTATCACCATACCCCCCAGGAAAGGCACTCAACCCAATACCGCCCCGCCTACCCTGCCGCCCCAACGCCCCCCACCCCCACGAACCGCCCCCACCACAACCACACGGCCACCCCATGCACCCACGGCTCACCCCACCACCCCCCCACCTACACCACAGTCGGCCCCCACCCCATCAAGCGAAAACCATTGCACATCCCACACCCTCCCCCCTCGCCAAGTGATCCCTTAACGACCACATTCCCACCCCCCCCCCCCCCCACGACCCCCCCCCCACGTCCAACCCTAAACACCCCCACCTGACTCCACTCCCCCCCCCGACACCTCGACCCTCACCGCACCCAGCGCACGACCGGGAACGCGCCCATCCGCCCATCGCTCCCCATCCTCCGCACCGTGGCCGCCCCACGGCACCCCCTCCCCTGTGCGCGTCACGCCGTGCAAAGAATACCGATAGGACCCAAACCTTAGAAAACTCTGAAACCAAAACTCCATAAGAAGACATATTTAAATTTTCGCACGAAGCTTCACAATTTAATGATAAGAAAGGGAGACACCAAAATATAATCCAGAAGAGGACGAAAATGTAGACACTGTAACAAAATTGAAGATGAATTTCATTTACATGATGATGCCTTTATATGATAGAATCAAAATAATATGTTATTAAAAATCAAAACGAAAGACAAAAAGAACGCAAAAACTGTGTACATAAATTAAGTGACATAAATCACAGTTGATATATATCACGCAGATATCATCAGATATGTGTATGAGTGTTTTGAAAAGAGAGAAAAAAGAGAGTAAAATACAACATTATTTAGTGTAAACTATCACTTTTAGCCAAAATAGATAATAATTATAGTTGATGTTTTTTGTTGTGTCAATAAGTCTACATATTTAAATGGCATAATAAAATATTTCTGAAGCTGAATCTGAATCTGCTTCGAATCATGGTCTAATGGATGGAGGGAAAGTCTTCGGCCCAAACGGGGTTAACCCCCGCATACTTCCCGACCGACCCGGACTTCCGCTTCTAGGCAGGCGCGTTAACCTCTAGACCACCACGACCAACCACTACAGTAAGCAACAAGGATAGGATTATCATGCAATAGAGAAAAACTCACCCTTATACTTTATTTACGCCTAACTTCAGCACATAATTCTAACGGCTTCCTACAAAGCGACACACATAAAATAACATCCCCCTCTCGACAAAACAATGGACCTATGTTCTCCGGAAAAACAGAATAAACTAAAATCAGACAGTCTTATTCCTTCAGAATACAGGAAGAAATCTTTTCCTGATAAGGACGAACCCTTTAACCGAGTGGTTAAGACCGTTCGTCTTCAACTCCAACGGTCCCATGAAGTGTGGGTTTCGAAATCTTGGCAGTGTCGTCTTGTGTATAAGGGGTTGGGGGGAGTGTTACTATCTCCCAAGTCATTTTTAAGGTGCAGACGCCATGCCTTCATTTCCTGCGTGTATTTTATCTCTCTTCTCTCTCTCTCTCTCTCCATCTCTCTCTCTCTCCTCCACTCTCCTCTCATCTCTCTCATCGTCTCTCGTCCTCTCTCTCCTCTCTCTCTCTCTATATATATATATATAATATATATATATATATATATATATATATGTGTGTGATGTGTGTAAGTGTGTAGTGTTGTATTGTATGTGTGTATGACATTGAATTTAACATTGCTAATTTGTTTCTTGATTGTACGTTATAAATGCTGAATGCAAGCGCTTTGATGTTGTTTTTTACAAGATATACGCTATCTAAATTACCATCTATTATTTATAAAAAGAGTGTGTGTATATATATATATATAACATTATTTATAATAATATATACATTATATATATAATCACACACATATGTATACATACATATATATATGTATATATGCACACACAACAGGTCGCATACGTAAAACATCACCATTGGTAAACCTGGGAACTCTAGCCGACGAGCGATACCCCCTCCTCCTCCCCCTTCCCTCACACATACATACCCCCAAAACCCAAAAAAAACTACACAAAAAATCAAAACAAACGGATAAATGTATTCAGAAGAAAGGAAATGCCCCTGACAACTGTTTCCCAGAAACAGAAGACAATGTTGGGCACCTTTCCCCAGGAAATAAAACACAAACAAAAAAACAAAAGACCCCCCCCCCCCCCCCCCCCCCCCCCATCCCCCCCCCCCCCCCACCCCCCCCCACCCCCCGCCCCCCCCCCCCCCCCCCCCCCACCCCCCCCCCCCCACGCCCCCCCCCCCCCCCCCCCCGCCGCCCCCCCCCCCCCCCCCCCCCCCCCCCCCCCCCCCCCCCCCCCCCCCCCCCCCCCCCCCCCCCCCCCCCCCCCCCCCCCCCCCCCCCCCACCCCCCCCACACCCCCCCCCTCCCCCCCCCCCCCCCCCCCACCACACCCCCCTCACGCCACCCCCCCCCCCCCCCCCCCCCCCCCCCCCCCCCCCCCCACCCCCCCCCCCCCCCCCACCCCCCGCCCCCGCCCCCCACCCCTCCCCCCCCCCCCGCCTCCCCGCCCCCCCCCCCCCCCCCCACCCCACGCCCCCCCCCCCCCCCCCCCCCCCCCACCCCCCCCCCCCCACCCCCCCCCACCCCCCCCCCCCCCCACCCCGCCCCCCCCCCCCCCCCACCCCCCCCCCCCCCCCCCCCTCCCCCCCCCACCCCCCCCTACCCCCCCCCCCCCCCCCGCCCCCCCCCCCCCCCCCCCACCGCCCCCCCCAACGCCCGCCCCCACCCCCCCCGCCCCCCCCCCGCCCCGCCCCTCACCCCCCCCCCCACCCCCCCACCCCCCCCCCCCCCCCCCCCCCCCCCCCCCCCCCCCCCCCCCCCCCCCCCCCCCGCCCCCCCCCCCCCCCCCCCCCCCCCCCCTCCCCCCCCACGCCCCCCCCCCCCCCCCCCGCCCTGCCGCCACCCCCCCCCCCCCCCCCCCCCCGGCCCCCCCCCCCCCCACCCCCCCCCCCCACCCCCCCACCCCCCCCCCCCCCCCCGCCCCCCCCCCCCCCCCCCCCCCCCCCTCCCCCCCCCCCCCTCCCCCGCCCCCCACAACCACACACCTGTCTAAACACTCCCTGCCCTGACAGAAGAAAAAAAGAAACACATGGCCAAACTGGGTTCATGACCCCGTCCACTCACTCCGAATGCTCACTTTCTTCCGCCCTCATCTGGGGGACGTGGCCTCTGACCCGGAGGTGACTTCGCCTATTCATCATGCGCATTTGAAATTGGTCAATGCTGGTGCGGAAAAGAAGAAGAATTGCGAACCTAAGAACTGAAATGAAAGAAGAAGAATAGTGAAAAAAGAATTGAAAAGAAGAAAAGATTGCGAAGAGAAGAATGCAAAAAAAGAATGCCAAAAAAAGAAAATTCAAAGAAGAAATTTGAAGAAAAATACGAAAAAGAAAAAGAATTGCGTAGAAGAAGGAAAAGAAAAAGAAGAAGAAGAAGAAAAAAGAAGAAAGTATTATAAAAACGTAAGAAAAAGAATTCCTAACTTAATCAATGTTAGTTTGCAGGTGTAGGAGGTGGTTGAATCAAGCGCTCCTGAATTTGTGTTTGCAAGATAAACGCTATATAATTTTATTGTATTATCATTATTATTTTATTATTGTTATTATTATTATAATTATTATTATTATTATTCCAAATTAAAAAGAAGAAGAGAAGATAAGAAGAAAGAAAAGAAGAAAAAAGAAGAAGAACAAGAGAAACAAGAAGAGAAAAAGAAGAAAAGAAGAAAAGAAGAAGACACCGCCAAGACAGACAAGGTTTCATGGTCATGGAAAGTTGCATGTTGAGGAATGTGTTTATTACATAACGCTTTCCCTCGTTATCATTGTGTTCATCCTGATTGTTTGGGCATGTTTTTTTTTATTTCCAACCTCTTTGCTCTTTTCATTCTTTTTTTTTTCTTTCTCTTCTTCTTTCTTTGTTGATTTTGTGACGTATGCATGCGTGTGTACGTGGTTTGCGGATTGCATGCGTGTGTGTGCTTGTGCAATCGTATTATGTGTGAGTTATTGTGTAGGTGTATGCGCATTTTGTTGTTGTTGAGTGTATGCTGGAGGTGTGTTTGTATATAGTGTTTGTTTGTATGTAGCCATCCTGTCTGTACTGTGTAATTGCGCGCGAAATTTCGTAAAATGGGGTCTGACTAAATTTACAAAACTGCATACACACGGGGACCAGATGTAAAACAGCAAATGAGTGTTTATTCCATTATCCTTGAAATAAGAGTAATGATGAAAGGGTAATGACATGATTTATGTGTTAACATATAGTGTATAATTATAAAACTGTTCCCCCCTATTGGTAACAGTGAGGTGTGTTGTGTGTGTGTGGTGTGGTGTGTGTGTGTGTGTGTGTTGTGTGTGTGTGTGTGGTGTGTGTGTTGTGCGGCGCTGCGCGCTTGTGTGTGTGTAACCGTGTGTGCGCGCGTATGTGTGTGTGTATGTATGTGTAACTTTTCTGCCCAAGGCCAAAAGACGTGTCAGTCTTTGACATAAGCTGTGTTTCAGAGCTTTCCTCACCATGTTGTTACACTTGAAACATGTCCTTCTCCCTTAGGGATGCCGGGGGCCTGTCAGTATATCTAGCATCCCCACTTTCTGAAAATCCTGTGCCAGGAACTCCCTCTTTTCTATCCCTCTTTTTGTGTCTGCCCTGTTCCTTTTCTACCCAGCCACTTTTCTTCTTGGCCTACATTCTGCTTTTCTTAATCTACCCCGTGGGGATTCCGGGGGCCTATCAGTATAAATAGCATCCCCACATTCTGGAAGTTCTGTGCTAGAAATTTCCTCTTTTCTATCACTCTCTTAATTTCCTGCCTTGTTAATTTTTCTTCCTATCACCCTCCTTTTTTTCTATTTTCTTCCCTCTTGTCCAATCTCCTGCCTTTTTTTTATTACCGGAGACAGTATACTTAAAATAATTAATTTTCTCTTATGCCACGCGTATGTGCTTAAAAGGCAGCGGACCATTTCGCTCATATAACAACAACCAATAGTTGCTGTCTGAGCGTTCGATGATGAAGAAGAAGCGTTCATAATCATTCCCCTGCTTTCCCCCCTCTTTCCTACTACAGCCTCAGAATACAACCACTGTAAGTTCCTATCCCTCCTGATATAACATTATCCGACCTGTTTTCGTACTTTTTCAGGATCCGTACTCTTTTTTCACTTTTAACCTTTTACTTTTTTACCTTAATAATTTGCTATCTTCTTTTCTTCCTTTCCCTGACCTCGACCCTTCAATCATTTTATCCCCCCTTACTAATTTTCCTCTCCTTATTTCGGGGCCCCACTTGTCTTCTATCTCAAAGCGATTAAACTTTCACAATAAACAACGGACGATAGGCCACGCTACAAACCTACCTTTCTTATCCAAATCACTAAATTCATAACCTATTCCCCCCCAACCAATAAAAAACGAACCCCCGCCCCGCCCTCCAGAAGTTCTTATTTTTGTTGTTGCTGTTGTGTTGTTGTGCGTTCCCCAGCTAACACTCTGGTGGTCACCCAAACGTGCTGTCTCAGACTCAACTCATCATCCCACCTAGAATACTGTGAGATGAAATTGCACACTACCGAATGAGAAGTTGACTGTTTTTTAAGTACCTCTCCATATAGCACCATACTCGACTTCAGAGGATAATTTCTATTACAGGGAATAACGATTCTCTTCCTTCTCTCTCTCTCTCTCTCTTTCTCTCTCTCTCTTTCTCTTCGTACTCTCGTCTCTCTCTCTCTCTACTTCTCTTTCTCTTCTCTCTCATTCTCTTCTCCTTCTCTCATTCTCCTTCTCTTCTCTTCCAATTCCTTCACTATTCTCCTCTTCCGTTCGTTTCTCAAATTCTTCTCTCTCTCTCATTTCTCTCTCTTCTCTGTCTCTTCTCTCTTGCTCTCTCTCTTCTCATTCTTCCTCTTCTCATGTCTCTCTTCACTTCTTTCTCTCTCTTCTCTTCTCGTCTCTTCCATTCTCTCTTCTCTTCTCTCTTTCTCTCTCTCTTCTCACTTTCACTTCTCTATTCTCTCCTCAATTCTCTCTCTCATCTCATCTCTCCTTCTCTTTCCTTCTTCTCTCTATTCTTCTCTTCTCTCTTCTTCTCTTCTCTCTTCTCTCTTTCTCTTCCTTCTCTCTTCTTCTCCTTCTCCTAATCAAATCCTCTCCCTTCTCTTTCTCTTCTTCTCTATTACTTTCTCATTCTCCCTCTCTTCCTCTCTTCTCTTCCTTTCTCTGCTCTTTCGCTCTCTCTCTCTCTTCTTCTCTCTCTTCTCTTGCTCTTCTTTCTCGCTCTCCTTCTACTCTCTCTTCTCTGTCTCATTCTCTTCTCTCTCTATATTCTCTGCTCTTCTCTCTCTCTATCTCTTCTTCTCTATTCTCTCTTCTCCTTCTCCTCTCTTCTCCTTCTCTTCTCTGCTTCATTCTCTCTTTCTGCGTTCTCGTCTCTCTCTCTCTTCTCGTCTCTTCGCTTCTCCTTTCTCCTTCTCTCTCTCTCTTTCTCTTTCTCTTTCTCTTCTCTTCTCTCACTCTCATCTCTCTCTTCGCCTCTCCTTCATCTCTCTCTCTCTTCTCTTCTCCTCTCTTCTCTTCTCTCGTCCTCATGCTTCTCTCCTAATCTCCTTTCTCCTACCTCCTCTTCTCTCCTCGTCCCTCTCTGTCTCTCTCTCCTTCTCTTCTCTCAACTCATCTTTCTCTCTTCTCTTTCCCTCTTTCTCTTCTCGTTCTCTCACTGCTCTCTCTTCTTCTCTTTCTCCTCTCTCTCTCCCTCTCCTCTTCCTCTTCTCTCTCCATTCTCATCTTTTCTCTCTTCTCTCTCTCTCCTTCTCGTTCTTCTCTCTCCTTTCTCTTCATCTCTTACTTGCTCCCTTCCTATTCTCATCTCTTCTCTTCTCTCTTCTCTCTCTCTCTCTCTTCTCCTCTTCTTCTCTTCCTTCTCTCTTCTCTCCTAATCTCAATCCTTTCCATCTCTTCTCTTATTCCTCCTCTTCTCGTCTCATTCTCTCTCGCTTCTCGCGTCTCTCTACACTCTTCTCACTCTTCCTGTTCCTCTTCTCTCCCTTCTTCCTTTCTCCCTCTCTCCTCGCTCCTTCTCCTACTCACTTTCTCATCTCTTACTCCTCTCTCTCTCTCGCTCTCTCTCCTTCATACCCGAAAGTGTGGTTACTAGGCCTGACTAATAATAATAATGATAATTATGGAATTTATATAGCGCTGAATCTGGTAAAGCAACAAATCAAAGCACTCAGATGACATATTTTTTTTTAAATATCAAGGATAATGGGATAACCACTCAGGTGCTTTTTTTTTTACATCCAGTCCCCGTGTGTATGCGGTCTTGTTAATTTTGTCATCTGTTCCCACCGGCACACAATGGCCTACTCTTTCGAACAGCGGAACAGGATTTAACGTGTGCGCAAGATGTTCTGCATGCGTTCGCACACGGGGCCTCGGTTTATAGTCTCATCCGAAGGACTAGTCGGGAGTTAACGTGCAGGGCAACCCGTTTTTTCTACAGAGACAGACAAACAGACAAACAAACAACGTAGTTTTTGCTGTCTGACGTTCGACAATGAAGATAAGAAGGAAAGAAGAAAAGAAGAAGAAGAAGAAAAAAGAAGAAGAAGAAGATGAAGAACAAGAACAAGAACAAGAACAAAACAAAAGAAGAACAAGAAGAACAAGAAAACAAGAAGAACAAGAAGCATATTTGCATAGCAACTGGCCTCATCGGCGATAAGCGCATAGGTAACCGACCTGCATTACTGCCTTTCACGGAGAATAGCACTCTGTAACCAGACAGTTATAGAAGGCCACCAGCATTCGCCCACAGTACAGATAAACCCCCAAACCGCGCCGCAACGCACTTCCCATCCCGTGTGTGTTTACTGTCAGACATAATTTGCCAGCTGGATGATGAGACGGACTAGTGCAATTAAGGTTATATTGTCTGCGTGACCCCATCCAGTCTTCCCCTGCCCATCCTTCCTATCTCCATCATCCCCCTCCTCCCTCCACTCCCCCTCATCCCCCTCCTCCCCCCCCCCCCATCCACCCACAGGGTTTTTTTTATATCATGGCGAATGGAGGGCTTACAATCCGTCGCTTGATGATGCCTATTTTCCCTTACTTGATGTATCGTAATTGTTCGTCCTGCTTATGAGATACTGTAGTGACAGTCTTTTCGGAATGAGAACTATAAACCGATGCCCCCCGTGTGCGAACGCACTCAGAACTGAGTTTAACATCATGCAGACTCCACTCCTTCCCCTGAACGACCTCGGTTGAGACTATAAACCGAGGGTCCATATGCGAACGCGTGGAAGAACTTCTTGCCACATGTGAAAACCTGGGGGGGGGGGGGGGGCCGTACCGCTTTTCGAAGAGTAGGATGTGTGCTGGTGGGACAGATGACAAAAAAAAAGACAAAAGTGCATACAACGGGACTGGATAGTATAAAAGCACAAGAGAGCTTTTTCATGATCCTGGAAATGAAAGAATGAATAGTAAATAAGTAACAATGTTTAAATAGAAAGCCACAAAGACATTTTAGTGAATGTTAGAGCTCCACCCCCAACCCCACCCTCCAACCCCCAAAAAGGCAAAGAAATGAATCCTACGTGTCATTTGTTGTTTTGTCGTTAGTAGCCGTGGGGGTGGTGATGGGTGGTGGTTGTAGTGGTGGTGAGGTGCGGTGCTGTGGTGGTTGTAGTGGTGGTGGTTGTATGGGTGGTGGCGGCGGGCGGTATTTGTAGTGGTAGTGATGGGTTTATAGTGTGGTGGTAGTGGATGGTGAGATTGCAGTGGGGAGGTATTAGTGAAGGTTGGCGGGTAGTGGCGATATGTGGTGGTTGGTGCTTGTAGTGGTAGTGCGGTGGTGGTTGTGGAGTGGTAGTGAGTTGTAGGTGGTTTATAGAGGTAGTGAGTGGTGTGGTGGATGGATATGGAAGATGTGGTGGAAAGGTGGTGGTAGGACGTTGCTGGGTGGTGCTGGAGGGGGAGATGTGGACGTTGGGGCGGCAGATATCGTGATTGACACGTGGTTTTAAGGCAGAAGTGAGTTGTGAAAAAAATGACAAAGAAAATTTCATGTGGATCTTGATCCCACACCTATTCTCTTTTCACACAGTGCCCTACCACAACTCAAAACCCGCTAGAGACAGAGACAGAGGAGACAGAAGACTGACGGACTTAGTGGACTGACTGACTAACTTGCTGACGGTTGATTGGGGTTGACTGACTGACTGGCTGATTGACTCGATTGACCTGACTGATGACTGACTGATTGACTGATTGGCTGGCTGACTGACTGAATGGCTGACCTGACCGATTGACTGACTGACTGATGACTGACTGGCTGACTGACTGACTGACTGACTGACTGGCTGATTGTCTGACTGACCTGGCTGACTGACTGACTGACTGGCTGACTGGTTGACTGATTTACTGACTGACTGGCTGACTGACTGCCTGACCTGGTTGACTGGCTGACTGACTGACTGACTGATTGAACTTGACTGGTGACTGGCTGACTGACTGACTGGAGCTGGTATCGGTAGCCTGCTGTTCACTGTGATTGTCTTAGTGTTAGTGTGTCTGTCTGTCTGTCTCTGTCTATCTTTTTGTCCCTGTCAGTCTGTATCTGTCCCTGTATCTGCCGCTCTGTCTCTCTGACTCTCTGTCTCTTTTGTCTCTGTCTCACTTTATGTGCCCCTTCTTTATGTCTCTCATCTGTGTCTCTCTGTCTCTATTTTCTGTTATGTGTGTCTGTCTGTCTCTCTGTCTCTCGCCCCCTATCCATTAAGGGAAATATGATATCCGCAACAAGCCAAAATCAAAACAATACACATTCAATATTTTGGTTCCTATCTCACAACATAATGTCCTAATCAAATTATCGTGTTTGCCTTGATCTCTGCGTGTGTGTCAACTGTCTGTCGCCAGTCCTCCTGTCAATCTCTCACTCTCTCTCATCTCACTCCCTCTCTGTGTGTCCTTCGGATGAACTATAAACGAGGCCCCGTGTGCGAACGCATGCAGAACATCTTGAGCACACGTTTAATCCTGTTCCGCTTTTCAGAAAGAGTAGGCCAATTGTGTGCCGTGGGAACGATGACAAAATTTACAAAAACGCGCATACACACGGGGTCAGGATGTAAAAAAGCACATGATCTTATCCATTTATCATCGAAATAAAATATATCTACCTATGTATCTATGTATCAATGTATCGATGATGTATGTATGTATGTATGTATGTATGGGTATGTAATGTATGTATCTATCATCTATCTATCTACTATCTATCTTCTATTATCTATCGATCTCTGTCCCCCTCTCTCTCTCCGTCTTTGTCTCTGTCTCTCCTCCTCGATCTGTCTCTGTCTGTAACTCTCTGTCTTTGCGTGCGCGCGCGCGCGCGCCGGCGCGCGTTTGTGTGTGTGTGGTGTCCCTCTCTACCTCACTCTGACTCTGGCCCGCCTCCTCTCTCTCCCCACCCATTCTCTCTCTCTCTCTCTCTTCTCTCATCTCCCTCTCGTATCTCATCGTCGTCTCGTTCTCCTCTCTCTCTCTCACTCTCGCCTGTGTCTCCCCACCCTTTCTCTCTCCTTCTCCTCTCTCATCTCACGCTCTCTCTCTCATCTCTCTCTTTGTCCCCCCCCCCTCTCTCTCTCTCATCTTTGTCTTCCCCCCACCCTCCCTCTCTCTCTCTTCTCTCATCGGCTGGCCTACCCTATAAAGGTCCCATTTAAAAAATGCTACAACGCTGGCCCCTCTCAAGGGCCCTCATCTCTGCCTTTATCCCCTTCAGGGCTCTGAAAGTCGGGATGGCTTAGTGGTTGGAACATCAGATTTGATAACATATGATTGATCCACTGACACACCGGTATCGAAATCTCCTTTGAACAAATCAGTTTGATGTGATTTTCTTCCAAATCACATCCAATCCTGTTGTTCAAAAGCCCCGCTATATAACAAAGAGGCCCTATCAGGGAAATCTGCCCACATTGAAACAATTTAATCGCCCGTGGGTATGCCGGGGACTTGTCCAGTATAAAAGCATCCTCCCTTGTGGAAATCTGTGGCTAACAAGCCCCTCCTTTCCATCCCTCCCTTTGTTTCTGTCTGCCTCGTTTCCTTTCTTCCTGTCACCTCCTTCTTGTCTATTTTCTGCTTTTATTCGGTTCATTTTCCTGCCTTTGTTTCCAAAAGATTTAAAAAGATCACACTTCTCTCCATGCCAGACGTATGAGGCTGGCCTGATTTGTCAGCGCTAAACGGCAGCGCGACACATTTTTTCGGCTCAAATAACAAAAAAATGTTGCTATCTGGCGTTTGAACGAAAACGATGAAGAAGGAGTCAACATTTTAAGTCCTAAGAGAAAAAGTGTGCAAATATATAACATGTTAGACCAAGGTTTTAAAAACATTTGTGCTGTCGGATTATTTTCGTATGAAATCCCTGAACCCCTCATAAGTCAAACTAAGACGGTCACAAGCGTTTGCTACAATGTATAGCTACAATCAGGAGTGTTCTGATGCTGTCCATTCCTAGGCTTCTAAATCGAACACTGCGAATGTCTTTAATGGTTTTCCGAAATTCCATCATACTCGTGTCATTTTTTCCCCACACTCCATTTCTAATATTTATTTATTTCATGTATTTATTGATTAATTTATTTATTTTATCTTTTCTTACACCACTTCAAGTCACGGCAGATTTCTCTGCGTGAAATTTGGGGAGAGCGCGACGCCACAAGAACAGCGCCACCGTTTATTATTTCTTCTGTTCCTATCTGCAACTGTATTTGTTTCCCTATCAGAGTGGCTTTTTCTAAATAACTTTGCCAGAGACAACTCTTTTGTTGCCGTACGGTTTTCTTTTACGAGCACTAAATAATTTTGTGTAACACACGGGGCCTAGCAGCCAGACCACCACTCATGTATAAACTGTGCGGAGATCTAAATGCGCGATCAGGAAGACTGACTAATGACTTTATAAGAAAAAATAGATTCCAGAACCAAGTTACTACAGTTTACCTAAGAAAATGTATATGACCCAATTCTATACAGGTCCTCCATGGATAGAATTGTACACAGAACAATATGGTAGACTTTTAACTAATAGTGTACCGACAATCAATATATCATAAATGGCCGAACATTAGGAAATTTACAGGGTAGATTTACATCTTTCAACCTCAAGGTTGTAGTGTTGTGGATTATTTCATTTTAAAATCATTTATGAAAGAGGGAAGCATATGAAAGTTAGAGATTTAATGGAATACCTGATCATTGTCCACTAGATTTAATATAAATATACCAGATTTATAGACACAACCAACGTTTGCAGAGGTCTATCAAAATAGTAAGAGCCACACAGGCAGAGTATAATACTAACAGATTCATCCACAACAAACACAGTTTGGTATGGGATACAAATACCAAAGGACAATTTGAAAAGGCACTTCTACAACCAGCAATGACAACACACATAACACAAATAAAAACGAAACAAATACAGTAATTAAAACAAATAAAAACAAAGTACAAAAAAGCAGCCTGATTCACAAACGTAGTAAAAGAACATACCAGGACAACTGTCTGAAATCTTTTTCTCAAAAGTGGCACACTAAAGCATGAGGGACAAGAAGTCCAAACCGTAAGAAGAATTAAAAACACAATAAAAAAAGTTGATATCGAATGTACAGTAAAAGAATGTAATAAATCGAACCCCGTTAAACCTAACATCGAGAAAAATACTTTTATGAAAAGAAAACAAATATCATACTTCTAATACAAAAGAAAAAGAAAATCTTCAAAAATTCACTAGTTTCACAGCTACATGAGCCATTACGAAGATCCGAGTATCCTGTGGAAAACTTACAAAAAGTAAAAGAAAGCGAAGATGATGGATTAAAACAATCATAATCATATTAGTAGCAGTAAATGGACTGAACACTTAAAAACCGCTACTTATTGTAAAGAACCGCAAATAGATCCAGACCTACAAAAAGAAAGTACAAAACATGTTTAATGAATTAAAAGTATCTAATTAACCCACTGCGAGATAAGCAAATTACAACAGAGAACTTACAAAAACAATCAAAAAGCTGAAAAATAACAAATCGCCTGGAAAAAGATGAATCACAAACGAAATGATCAAAATCAGTTTTCAATCTAATGTTATAGAGATAATGCGGAATATTTTTTCACTTTAGTATTAGAAACGCGGTATAACATCCCTGTGACTGGAAAGTAGGATGCATGTCTTCAATCTATAAAAACGGATGCATTATACAACCCAGAAAACACAGAGGAATACCGTTGACAAACACTATGGAAACATTTTTGTCAAATACAGAACCATAGAAATTTCTGAATATTTAGAAAATAAACAATAGTATAGTCAGAGAACAAGCTGTTTGCAGAAAAGGCATCAGAACAAGCACGGACCTATCTTCCTACGTAACAATTTAATAGAGTAGTGTTACTGAAAGTAAAAACAAAAAGACTTTATTGCTGCTTTGTAAGATTTTTCCAGAAAGCGTTACGATAATGTGTGGCACAGGGTCTTCTTGATAAAGTTTAAACGAAATAGAATAACGGCAAAACTTTTAATGTCCTTAAAAACATGTATTCAATGCAACAATATTACAAAAATACGAGGCAAACACACAGATGAAATCATAGCAGGAAAGGTGGTACATCAGGGAAATCCATTAAGTACTACATTATTTAATGTATATGTCCATAGATAAAGTTCACTATACTGATTGCGAAGATTCGCCATAAATATAACCGCAACAAGACAGAATTCCTTGTTTACTCTATGCTGATGACCTGGCATTGCTATCAACAGCCAAAATAAATGTCTTCAAACTAACTGAACAAACTGCAAGAATACTGTCAAATTGGGTTTATATGATAAACAAAACAAAAACAAAGGGAATAGTCCCTTTACGAGATCACCATCCTAAAATTCCATTCATTTTAAATGGCGAGCAAGTAATTGAAACAGTAGAAGACCTTATAAATATCTAGGTGTCCGTTTTTTTCATCAGAACGGGGAAAATTCAAGCAACACCAGAACATTAGTAAAACAAAGCAACAAACAATAAACGCCTTTAAAAAGAGGAATTCATGGACAAAAATTTTAAAACTTCTATATTAATGCGTTTATTCGACACACAGATAACCCCTGTTTTTAACCTATGAGAGAGAAGATTTGTTTCCCCTTTTTGTTTAATGGGGAGACAGAGTTTAATATTGATAAACTGTTCAAGGCAGCTTATCCAAACATTTTGTATGAGAATTTCCATGTAAAATTTTGTAAACAAATATTAGGAGGTTCATAAAAAAGAAATAGTACTACCCCAACTTTGGGTGAATTAGGGGAGATTTCCACTGACCCTTAAAATCCTATGCCAGATAATATTCCTTTGTGGATTCATTTGACAGAATCAAAACCAGACTCTATATTTAGATAGTATAACGAATATATTGTATCAGAATAATACACAACCGGAAAAATAAATGGATAAACACAGTGAAAAATATGCTGACACAAATGGAATCAAACATGTCTGAAGAACCAAAGCACTCTTAAAGATCATTACACGGATGAAGTTATGCTGTTAAAGAAACACTTGAGGACATGTAATAAAACATTTTGATCTACCAAAAGAAAGAATTTTGCAAAAATAAAATTTTTATGATTTGCTAAAAAACAAAAACGCCAGAACAAAAATAAAATCAGTGAATAAACGAGGGCTCAAAAAACAATAAAATAGCGAGTAACAACAACATCAGTAAACTTAAAGTCGTGAAGACTGAAAAAATTCAACTGCAACAGTACAGTGCAGAGTATCGATCCGCGACACAGCACACAATACTGACAACGACGAAGCCACACCAGCCAAAATCACCCCCTTACGGTCTAGCGGCGATCCATCGCCCCCCATCCGTGGAACGCCACCTCCTCCTCCATCACACAATCTCCTCCGCCTACGCCCCCCCGTCCACAAAAACGCTGCCCATCCTACCTCATAGCTCCGCCATCCCACCACTCGTCCCGCCCCCCCCCACCCCCCAAACAGCGCCCCCCCTGGCCCCCCACCCCACGCCGCCTGCTGCATTCCTCTACAGCACCCGGCCAAACATCTACGCCAACCGTTCCCCCAAACCCCCGCCGACAAACGATATCTCACCTCCCCCCGCATCCCCACCTCTACCCCCGCCCCAACCACTCTACACACGACCCCCATCGGCTTCTACCTCCCATGCGACCGTCCTCGCCAAACTCCCATCCCCCCCCTGACAACTACCCTCCCTACTCCACAAGCGATCCTCCCACTCCCTTCTTCATATCCCCCTACCCCCTTACACCCACGGACCCCGCCCAATCCACTCTATCACACCCACACCACACCCTTCCATCTCGCCCCCTACCGACACCCGACCCCCTCCAAACAGCCAACAACCCCACCGTCCCGTGTGAAACTCACGCCCACCCCTTTGCCCGTCCACTCATCCACCACGCACCCCCTCGTAGCTCACACACCTCCAACTTGCCCACCCCCCTGTCGCTCAAGTCTAGCTCACCCCACTATCTACCTACCAACCATCCCTTTCCAACATGCCTACACATACTGCCACAATTTCCCCAACACCTCCGTCCTTCGCGACCTCTCCCACCATCCACCGCCTTCTACCACACGCCCTCATCCGCAACATCACCCGCGACTCCCCCTCGTACCATCGACCCCCCTCACACCTCCCCTACCCCCCCTACTCCCACACCCACCCTCCCTCCCCGACCAAACCCGCCACACCCACAAGGTCAGGCAACCCCCCAACAAACCCTCATACATCAGACCCGTGACGAACCCAACAACACCCTCCGGGCCAACGGATACCCCCCAACCCCGTCCCTATAACCCGTTCCTTGATCCTATGCCACAACAAACAACAACTACCCGTCGTGGGCTGTGCCTTTCCCCCCACGAGCCACACGCCCCCACCCACCCAGACAACCATCGCGAACCAAAAGCACATTCCAACCCCTCCCTGAACTCCCAAGACAAAAATTGCGACCCTATCCACCCCCCCACCCCTCGCCCCCCCTCACAACACCCCTCCTCCGTAAATCCCCCTCCCCCAGCCTCCTCCGCCCCCGTCAATCCACCTACCACGCCCGACGCGTCACCACTCCACCACCCACCTCACCGTCCTCTCTGCCGCCCCCCCTTACCAATCCCCAGCGCCCAAACTCCCCACTTACCTCGCATGCACCGCCGTCCGTCTGCACCACCCCCCACCCTCAATCGTCCCACCCTATCACCATACCCCCCAGGAAAGGCACTCAACCCAATACCGCCCCGCCTACCCTGCCGCCCCAACGCCCCCCACCCCCACGAACCGCCCCCACCACAACCACACGGCCACCCCATGCACCCACGGCTCACCCCACCACCCCCCCACCTACACCACAGTCGGCCCCCACCCCATCAAGCGAAAACCATTGCACATCCCACACCCTCCCCCCTCGCCAAGTGATCCCTTAACGACCACATTCCCACCCCCCCCCCCCCCCACGACCCCCCCCCCACGTCCAACCCTAAACACCCCCACCTGACTCCACTCCCCCCCCCGACACCTCGACCCTCACCGCACCCAGCGCACGACCGGGAACGCGCCCATCCGCCCATCGCTCCCCATCCTCCGCACCGTGGCCGCCCCACGGCACCCCCTCCCCTGTGCGCGTCACGCCGTGCAAAGAATACCGATAGGACCCAAACCTTAGAAAAAATTTAACTTATAAAAAATTTTGGATCTACCAAAAGAAAGAATTGAAAAAACAAAAATTTTTATGATTTTGACCAAAGAATACAGATTGGAACCTTTACTTAGAAACTATGAAACAAAAACTCAAAAGAAGACATATTGTAAATTTCGCACAAGCTGTCACAATTTTAATGATAGAGAAAGGGAGACACCAAAATATACCCGAGAGGACAGAAAATGTAGACACTGTAACAAAATTGAAGATGAATTTCATTTACTTGATGAATGCATTTTATATGATAAACTCAAAAATAATTTGTTATTAAAAATCAAAACGAAAGACAAAGAAACGCAAAAAACTGTGTACTTTAAATTAAGTGACATAATCACAGTTGATATATATCAAGCAGATATCATCAGATATGTGTATGAGTGTTTTGAAAAGAGAGAAAAAGAGAAGTAAAATACAACATGTTTTTAGTGTACATCACTTTTAGCCAAAATAGATAATAATTATAGTTGATGTTTTTGTTGTGTCAAATAAGTCTACATGATTTAAATGGCAATAAAATATTCTGAATCTGAATCTGAATCTGAATCTGAATCATGGTCTAATGGATGGAGGGAAAGTTTCGGGCCCAAACGGGGTTTAAACCACCGCACACTTCCGACCCGGACTTTCCGCTTTCTAGGCAGGCGCGTTACCTCTAGACCACCGATCCACCACTACAGTACGCAACAAGGATAGGATGTTTCTGCGAATAGAGAAACTCACCCTTATACTTTACGCCTAAGCTTCAGCACATAATTCTAACGCTTCCTACAAAGCGACACACATAAATAACATCCCCCTCTCCACAGAAAAAAAGGACATATGTTCTCCGGAAAAACAGGAATAAAACTAAAATCATGACAGTCTTCCTTCAGAATACAGGAAGAAATCATTTCTGATAGAGGACGAACCCTTTAGCCGAGTGGTTAAGACCGTTCGTCTTCAACTCCACGGGTCCATGAAGTCGTGGGTTCGAATCTTGGCAGTGTCGTCTTGTGTATGAAGGGGTGGGGGAGTGTTACTATCTCCAAGTCAATTTTTAAATGAAGACCTCCAAAGCCCTTTATTTCCTGCTGTATTTTATCTCTCTCTCTCTCTCTCTCATCTCTCTGCTTCTCTTCTCTCTCTCATCTCTCTTTTCTCTTCTCTCTTCTCTCCCCTCTCTCTCTCTCTCTCTTCTTTATATATAAATATTATATATATATATATAATATATATATATATATGTGTGTGTGTGGTATGTGTGTGTGTGTGTATGTGTATGTGTGTATGTACATTTTGAATTTAACATTTTTAATTGTTCTTGATTGTACGTTTAAGAATGCATTGAATGCAAGCGCTTTGATTTGTTTTTACAAAGATAAAAGCGCTATTAATTCCATCTATTATTTATTATATATAGTGTGTGTATAATTAAATATAACTTTAAATTTTAAAATATATATACATTATAAATATAATCACACACATATGTATACATACATTATATTATGTATATATGCACACACAACAGGTCGCATACGTAAAACTCACCATTGGGTAAACCTGGGAACTCTACGACGAGCGAAAACCCCCCCCCTCCCCCCTTCCCTCACACCATACATCTCCAAAACCAAAACAAAACTACACAAAAATCAAAACAAACGGATAAAATTTTTTCAGAAAAAGGAAATGCCCTGACACTGTTTCTCCGGGAAACAGAAGACAATGTTGGCACTCTTTCCCCAGGAAATAAAACAAAAAACAAACAAAAGACCCCCCCCCCCCACACACACTGTTTAAACTCCCCGCCCTGACAGAAGAAAAAAAGAAAAAACATGCCAAACTGGTTCTGACCCCCCACACGTCACTTCGATTTCTCACTTCCGCCCCTCATCGGGGACTGGTGGCTCTGACCGGAGGTGAAGTTCGCTATTTAAGCATGCGCAGTTGAAGATTGTCAATGTTGGTGGGAAAAGAAAAGATTGCGAAGACCAGAATTGAAATGAAGAAGAAGAATATGGAGAATAAGAAAATTTAAAAGAAGAAGAAGATTGGAAAGAAGAAGAATTGCCAAAAAGAATGCCAGAAAAACAAAAAGAAGAATTCAAAGAAGAATTTGAAAAAAGAATTACGGAAAAAGAAAAAGAATTGCGTTAGAAAGAAGAAGAAGAAAAAGAGAAGAAGAAGAAGAAAAAGAAAAAGAATTTATAAAACGTAGAAAAAGAAATTTCCCAACTTAATCATTGTTAGTTGTATGTGTAGGAGGTGGTTGAATGCAAGCGCTCTGATTTGTTTTTGCAAGATAAAGCGCTATATAAATTGTATTTATTATCATTATTATTATTATTTTTGTTATTATTTTATTATTATTATATTTTAAATTACTTTTAAAAAAGAAGAAGAAGAAGAAAAGAAGAAGAAAAAGAAAAAGAAGAAGAAAAAGAAAAAGGAAAAAAGAAGAAAAGAAGAAGAAGAAGAAGAAAAGAAGAAGAAAACGCCAAACGGGACAAGGGTTTTTTCAGGGTCAAAAAGGGAAATTGTTGAGGAATTGGTTATTACATACGTTTCCCCTCGTTATCATTTGGGTCTTGATTGTTTGGGAATTTTTTTTTTTTTTAACCCTTCTTTGCTCTTTTCCTTCTTTTTTTTTTTTTCTCTTTTTTTTTCTTTTGTTTTGTGCTGTATATCTTGTGTACGTGTTTTCGATTTGCATGCTGTGTGGCTTTCAATCGTATATGGTGAGTTATTGTGTGGTTTAAAATGGCATTTGTTGTTGTTGTGTAGGGGGAGGTGTTTTGAATGTGTTTGTTTGTTGTACCATCCTGCTGTACTTTTAAATTGCGCGCGAAATTTCGTAAAATGGGGTCTGACAAATTTACAAAAATGATACACAGGGGGCCCTTAAAACAAAATGAGTGTTTATTCCATTATCCCGAAATAAGAGAATGATGAAAGGGTAAAAAACATGATTTAGTTAACTTGTGTTAATTATAAAACTGTTCCCCCCCATTGGGAACAGGTTGTGGTTGGTGTGTTGTGTGTGTTTTGGTGTGTGTGGTGTGGTGTGGTGTGTGTGTGTGTGTGTGGTGCGCGGCCGTTTGTGTTGTACACGTGGTGGCGGTATGTGTGTGTGTAATTTTTGTGTACTTTCTGCCCAAGGCCCAAAAAACTGTAGTTTTGACATAAGTGGTTTCAGAGCTTTCCCACCATGTTGTTACCTTGAAAATGTCCCTTCTCCCCCTTTGGGATGCCCGGGGGCCCGTCGTATTCTAGCATCCCCCTTTCTGAAAATTGTGCCGGAACCCCCTTTCACCCCTTTTTTTGTCTGCCCCTTTCCTTTTCCCCCAGCATTTTTTTGTTTTAACTTTTTTTTTTAATTATAAAACTTTTCCCCCTAAAAAAAAGGGGTTTTTTTTTTTTTTTTTTTTTTTTTTTTTTTTTTCCCCCTTTTTTTTGAACTTTCTATTTTTTAAAAAATTTACTTTTTCCCCAACCAAAAACTTATTTTAACATAATTTTAATTTTTCCCCTTTTTTACCCTTAAAATTTTCTTTAATTTTAATTCTACATCCCCTTTTCCAAAAAATTTTCCAAAACTTTTTTAAAAAACCCTTTTTTTTTTTCTTTTCTCCCAAAAAAAAAATTTTTTTTATTTTTTTCCTTTTAATTTAAACCCCCGTGGGGTTTCCGGGGCCATGTATAAATAGCTCCCCAATTTTGGGAGTTTCGTGCTAAAAATTTCCTTTTTTATACTCTTTTATTTTGCCTTTTTTAATTTTTTTCCATCACCTTTTTTTTCTTTTTTCCCCCCTTTTGGTCTTCTCCCCCTTTTTTTTTTTTTCCGAAAAATTAAAAAAAAAATAATTTTTCTTATCCAAGCGGATGTGCTTAAAGGGGGTGACGCATTTTTTGCTCATATAACTACAACATAGTTGTCTGAGCGTTCGATGAGAAAAAGAATTTTTAATCCATTCCCTGCTTTGCCCCCCCCCCCCCCCCCCCGCCCCCCTCCCGAAATTCAATTTGTTGTTGCTGTTGTTTTTGGGTTCCCCGCTTTTAAAACTCTGGTGGTCCCCCAGAACGTGCTGTCTCTGACTCCTCAACCCACCTGGGGAAACACTGTGAATTGAAATTGCCACTACCCAAATGAAAGTTTGAGTTTTTAAATACCCCCCTTAGGCAGCAAATCCGACTCAAAGGGGTAATTCTTATTAAAGGGATAAGATTCTCCCCTTTCCCAAAAAGGTGGATAGGCCGATAATAATAATAAGAAATTATGGGAATTTTTTATAGCGCTGAATTGGTAAAACAACAAATCAAAATAGAGACATATTTTTTTTTAAATTCAAGGATAATGGGATAACCCCTCAGGTGTTTTTTTTTACATCCAGTCCCCCCTGTATCGTTTGTTTAAATTTTTTCATTGTTTCCCCCCGGGAACAATGGCCCATCTTTCGAACAGCGGAAAGGGGGTTTAAGGGGCAAGATGTTTGAGCGTTGCCCGGGGGCCCCGGTTTATAGTTCATCCCAAGACTAGTCGGGAGCTTAACGTGCAGGGAACCGTTTTCGCTCAGAGACAGACAGCAGACAACAAACAAAAGTAGTTGCTGTCCCGAGCGTCGACAATGAAGAAGAAGAAGAAGAAGAAGAAGAAAAAGAAGAAGAAGAAGAAGAAGAAGGGAAAAGAAGAAGAAAAAACAAGAACAAGAACAAGAACAAGAACAAAAAGAAGAACAAGAAGAACAAGAAGAACAAGAAGAACAAGAAGCATATTGTATAGCAACTGGCCTCATCGGCGATAAGCGCTTAGCGTAACCGACCTGCAATCTGCTTTCACGGAGAATAGGAAGCTCTGTACAGCCAGTTATAGGAAGGCCACCAGGCATCGCCACAGTACAGAAAAACCCCAAACCGCCGCACACGCGACCTTCCCATCCAGTGTGTGTTTACTGTCTGACATAATTGCCAGCTGGGATGAGTGAGACGGACTAGTGCAATTAAGGTTATATGTTCTGCGTGACCCCTCAGTCTCCCCCTGCCCTCCTTCCTTCCTCCTCATCCCCCTCCTCCCTCCTCTCCCCCCTCATCCCCCTCCCCCCCCCCCCTCCACCCACGAGGGTTTTTAATCATGGCGAAGGGAGGGCTTACAATCCGTCGCTTGATGATGCCTTTCCCTTACTGTGATGTATCGTATTGTCGTCTGCTTATGAGATACGTGTAGTGACAAGTCTTTCGGATGAGACTATAAACCGATGCCCCGTGTGCGAACGCACTCAGAACTGGAGTTAACATCAGTGCAGACTCCACTCTTCCCCTGAACGTCCTTCGGTTGAGACTATAAACCGAGGTCTCATATGCGAACGCGTGAAGAACTTCTTGCGCACATGTGAAAACCCGTTCCGCTTTTCGGAAGAGTAGGCCATTGTGTGCTGTGGGACAGGATGAAAAAAAAAGACAAAAGTGCATACACACGGGGACTGGATATTATAAAAGCACAAGAGAGCTTTTTCCATTATCCTGGAAATGAAAGAATGAATAGATAAATAAGTAAACAATGTTTAAACAAAGCCACAAAGACATTTTAGTGAATGTTAGAGCTCCACCCCCCAACCCCCACCCTCCAACCCCAAAAAAGGCAAAGATATGATCCTACAGTTGTCATTGTTGTTATTGTCGTTAGTAGCAGTGGGGGTGGTGATGGTGGTGGTTGTAGTGGTGGTGGAGGTGGCGGTGCTTGTGGTGGTTGTAGTGGTGGTGGTTGTAGTGGTTTGGGGGGCGGCGGGTATTGTAGTGGTAGTGATGGTTATAGTGGTGGGGTAGTGGATGGTTGATGATTGCAGTGGTGGTGGTATTAGTGAAGGTGGTGTGGGAGTGGTGATCATAGTGGTGGTGGTGCTTGTAGTGGTAGTGCTGGTGGTGGTTGTGGTAGTGGTAGTGGTTTGTAGTGGTTATAGAGGTAGTGGTGGTGGTGGTGATGGATATGGAGATGGTGGTGGATGGTGGTGGGTAGGGACGTTGCTGGGTGGTGATGGAGGGGGAGATGGTGGAAGTTGTGGCGGCAGTATCGCTGATTGTCTCTGGGTTTTAGGCAGAAGTGAGTTGTGAAAGAAATGACTATAAAATCATGTGATCTTGATCCCACACCTGTTTCTCTTTTCACACAGTGCCTACCACAACTCATACCCGCTATCACGACAATAGTAAACTCATCTCTTGTTTCAGGAAATGTTCCATCAGCTCTCAAAACTGCTATAGTCACACCTCTACTCAAAAGCATGACTTCGACCCTAACATTCTGAAGAATTATAGACCTGTGTCCAATCTACCTTTTATTTCTAAAGTCCTTGAAAAAGTAGTTCTTAAACAGCTCAACAACCACCTTCTCTCCAACAATCTTCTTCCTGAGTTTCAGTCTGCCTATCGCGTCAACCACAGCACTGAAACAACCCTAGCACACACTTTAAACACGCTTCTACTCGCTTGTGACTCAGGGAAAACCTCCCTTCTCACTCTACTCGACTTATCAGCAGCCTTTGATACTATAGACCACTCAATTCTTCTCTCCCGTCTTCAAAAACCGTTCGGTGTTACTGGCACAGCCCTCACCTGGTTTAATGTATACATTCCTGACCGATTTCAGACAGTTGCAGTAAACAACATTCAATCAATACCTGTCAAACTGGAATGCGGAGTCCCACAGGGGTCAGTTCTAGGCCCTGTTCTTTTCACTCTTTACACTGCCCCACTGTCACATATAATAAACCGTCATCAAATCAACCATCATTTCTACGCAGATGACTCTCAGATTCAAAGCAATGTTACTTCTGAAAATCTGCCTTCTCTCCTGACAAATATGGCCACTGCTTTGAAGTATTCAAAACTGGATGACACAGAATAAATTACAGCTAAATGCAGATAAAACCGAAGCCATGCTCGTAGGGACCAAACACAAACTCTCTTCCATTACAACAGCTTCAATAGAACTCTGCAATACATCAGTCCCTCTATCCACTGATGTGAAGTATCTAGGTGTTGTTATCGACAATACACTCTCTATGCAAAAATTATCACCAGACCTGTCAGTCGTGCTACAATCAATTACGGATAGTTACGGCGTATTAGTGCAATTCGAAAGTACCTGTCCACCGATGTAACATCCAAACTTGTCACTTCTCTCATTCTTTCATGTCTGGACTATTGCAATTCTCTTTTGTCTGGTCTGCCAGCATCATCTATCCACTCCCTTCAATGTATACAAAACTCCGCAGTCGACATAGTTTCAGAAGAAAAAGCTGAGCACATTATCCTCTCTGCGATCTCTCACTGGCTGCCTGTGCTCAGAGAATAAATTTAGATCATACCTTCTGTTACAAATGTCTCCACAAAACAGCAGCCTCCTACCTTTGTGAATGTCTTAACCTGTACACTCCTTCACGTTCCCTCCACTCTGCTGCAGATACCTTATGCCTGCGAATACCTAGATTCAACCAATCCCCCGATGGCCACCGCTCTTTCTCTATTCGGGTCCATCGATGTGGAATGAGCTCCCTCTCTCTCTTCGCCAAAAACCTAGTTATCACTCCATCACTCACTCATCCTTTGGGCGGGACGACCGTTGGGGGTACCCGCACGGACGCTGCAAGTGGACCCCCAAATGGGGTTTGTTATGGCACTTTTAAATCCAGCCTCAAGACATATTTATTTCAAAACCTTAGAGTTCCCCCCCCCTGTTTCTATAAGAACTATCCCACCTCCACTTTAATCCATGTCCCACCACCCTGCTAAAGTATTTGACCCCTTGAGAGTGCGTGTGTGGGTTTTGCAAAACAATTAGCTATTGAAATTCTATTTCATATATTTTGTCTGCAGAGCACCCTGTTGTAATACTGTTTGTTAAAACTATTGATTCTTTATCATTGATTGCATGACTGTGTAAGATTAGGTTGAATGCATGCGCTTTGATTTTTCTTTGCAAGATATAGCACTATATAAGTTTTCCACTTTTTTTAATTACTATTATTATTATTTTTTATTATTATTATTATTATTTAATTTTATTATTAAATTTTTATATTATTATTATTATTATTATTATTATTTATTATTATTATTATTATTATTTGTTCTTCTTCTTCTTTCTTCTTCTTCTTCTTCTTCTTCTTCTTCTTCTTCTTCTTCTTCTTCTTCTTCTTCCTTCTTTTTTCTTCTTCTTCTTTTTCTTTTTATTATTATTATGTGAATTCCCCAGAACATGCAGCCTGTCTCCTGCATCAGCTATGCAAGGGCATCCCCGCACGGCTGCAGGTACACGTTCAGTATTACAGCATTACCTCGTGACTTCTTCCCATCACTCCACATCTACCCATGAGCTACATTCTCAGTTCAATATGAACAATCATTTCCTCGTGACTTTCTTCCCCTACCCACATTACCCATTAGCTACATTCTCAGTTTAATATGACAATCATTACCTCTGACTTTCTTCCCCTCACTCCACTCTACCATTAGCTACATTCTCAGTTCAATTTTGACAATCATTACCTGTGACTTTTTTCCCATCATCCACATCTACCATTAGCTACATTCTCAGTTCAATATGACAATCATTACCTCCGTCCTTTAAATCCACTCCTACCCATGAGCTACATTCTCAGTTCAGTATGACAATCATTACCTCCGACTTTTCTTCCCATCACTCCACATCTACCCATTAGCTACATTCTCAGTTCGTATGGCAATCATTTCTCGTCACTTCACTCCCTTCACTCCAACTTCTAGTTCTACCCATGACTACATTCTCGATGCCTGTTGCTTTCTCAATCTGAAAAGAAAAGAAATTATTTTTTAAATAGAAAGAAAGAAAGAAAGTAAAGAAAGGGAAAGGGAAGGTAGGGGTAAGAAATGAAGGAAGGATGGAAGGAATAAGAAAAAAGTAAGGAAGGAAAGAGAGAAAGATAAAGGAGAAAAAAAGAAAAAAAGACATAGGGAAAGAGAGAAAAATAAGAAAAGACAAAGACAAAATAGATAGCAAGACAGAGGGAAAACGGAGATAAAGCAAGGAGCCCCCCCCCACCCCCATACACATACACACCCCAAATTAATACACAGCACTTACAGCAACAATTTCAAAGCGTCAGTCTCACAGACACAGACACACAGAGGCATATACACAAACCTGTACACACACACAATACACACACACACCACACACACACAAATATATATATATATATACATACATACATAATGTGTTGTGGGTTGCACTGTGCACACGCAAGAGAAGAGAGAAGAGAGAGAGAGAGAGAGAGGGGAAGAGAGAGAGGGAGAGAGAGAGAGAGAGATAGAAAAGAAACAGAAACAGACAGACAGAGACAGACAGGCACAGAGACAACAGAGACAGACAAAAGGAAAATAAAGAGATCCCCTTTAAAAAAGCGAGGGGGATAACCCCCCCCCCCCCCTAACCCCCCAAAAAGAAAGAAAAAAGACGAAAAAAAAAAGACAGCTAAAAACCCTAATCTCCATAATTATAAAGTACAGAATAAACCGTACCCAAAAAGGGGCAGAGGGCCCGTTTGAAGCCCCCCGGGAGTAAATTCACCGTGTGTTTAAAAAAAACAGACAGAGGGCACCCTCCCGGGCCTCTTTTCTGCCAGGGAAGGTCCCCTGATGATGAGGTCTTGGTTCCAACAGGATACTTCCCCTAGGCAAACAATAACTATAAGCAAGCAACATTACAAAACAGGTTGGGGAAAAACACTATGCAGTAAAGCTAGACTGATTTTGAACCCCCTCTCATGGGCCCGTTAACCCCTATGATACATATGCCCGACGGGGTCGCAAAACACACTCACACCACACACACACACACACACAGCAAAAATTTCACAAAAAACACACCACACATTATATACACACCACACCAAAAACACAAGGGGAAAACAAAACACACACACCCCAAAACACACACACACACACACACACCCCCACCCACCCACACCCCACAAAACACACACACACACCAAAAAACCCCACACACACACACACACACACACACACACCCCACCCACACAACCACACCACACAAAAAACACAAACACACACACAAACCCACACCACAACACCCACACACACACACACACACACACACACCCACAGAAATGGAAAACTGTAACAAAATAGAAATTGGGTTTCATTTTACTTGATGAATGTAAATTTTTTATGATGAACTCAGAAATAATTTGGTTAAAAAAAATCAAAACCGGGGGGGGGGGGCGGGGGAAGGGAACCCCAAAAACTGTGTACATAAAAATTAAATTTACACATTCCCAAATTGATATATATCAAACGGGTAACATCAGATATGGGGTTTTGAGTGTTTTGAAAAAAAAAAGTAGAAAAGCAACATGGGGGTTTTTTTGTTACAATCACTTTTAGGGGCCCAAAAAGAATTTAAAAATTATAAAAATGAGGTTTTTTTTTTGGTCCCAAAAAATCTACATGACAAAATGGGCAAAAATTTCTTAATCTAAATATGAATCTGAATCTGAAACTGGGTCCACACCCACACAACCCCACACACACACACCCACACCACACAACACACCACACACACACCCCACACACACACCCCCCATACAACACACACCCAAAAACGCACTATTTAAAAACAAGCTCCCCAACCAAAACGATTCACCCGTTTAAAATGGTTCCCCTGTCCCCCAACCCCCCAGGGGCGTAGGGGCGCCCGCATGGTTTGGGGCAAAAGGTGGACCCGCTGGCCTTCCCCTTTAAACGCGGCCCTGGGGAGTGCCCGGGGTGACACTGAAGTCCCCCTGTCCAATCACGATTTTCGTCGGGGGCCCATTTCTCCTTTTGTCTCACCCCTCACTCCCTTTCCCCCGGACTTTCCTTGCAGGATAAACTTTGCGAGTCCTGGGGTTTAGGGGTGGGGTTAAAGTGCCCATACCCTGATTTTCCCCTTTTTTCGCCTGTGTCAGTAGGGCTTCATAGTTCCGCACTTGGGGTTTTAGTGTCATTCTGCGGGCTTCATTTTTGGTTTACAGGTCCTTGTATGAAAAGCCAAGGAGCCTTCCCGAGGGCATTCATTTCCAAATGCTTGGGTCCTCCCCTTTTAGGGCTGGGGTTCAAATTTTTCCCCCCTGCCCCACAAACGTAAAGCAGGAAATTTAGGTGACTAGCGCGTTTTGGGAACTTTAAACCCTTGGGGTTTTGAGAAAGGGGTGTTTCTGTCTCTCCATATGGGGGCTTCAGTCCCTTTCCATTGCTGGGCTGTTTGTGCCCCCCTCTTGCAGGGTTTTGGTCTTCGGTCCCTCCTCACTTATTATTTGGGTCCAAAAGGGACTTGAAATGGGGCAACTGTTTTCCCTTCTTTCCGCCCGAATGATCTTTGGGGGGTGATTTGGCTTTGGGGATTGTTTTTACAGGGGCTTGGTTTTCCCCCGGCGCTGATTTTCCCTGCCATAATTTGTGAAAGGGTTTTCGTCCCGTTGGGTTCATAGGTTGGCCCGTTTCCCTTTTTTCCAATTTTTTTTTTTTCCCCGAACCCTCAATGTCATCGGGAAACCTGAGGTTGGTGATTCCAAACCCCCAATGCTGACGTGCCTGTGTTGTCTTCCAAGGCTCAGTCCCTGAGCTTTCGAGGGAAAAAGTTTAAAAAAGTGTCGGGGGACAGCAGACATCCCTGTCGGACCCCCAACTGAAGGGAAGGGAAAACCCTTTTCCCCCACCGTGCCCTGTTTCGAGAAATGCACTGGGGCCATTGAGGGAGAGTTCCTTGATGGTGTGGATCAACTTCTGGCCCCCTTTTTGAATGTGTTCCCTGGTGGGCCCCCAAGCGCATGCCCCTACTCTATCCGGGAAAGGGCCCTTTTTAAAAACCCAAAGAAGACGTGGAAAGATTCCTTTTTTTATTTCTGGCTGTATTTTTCACACAGAACCCTCAGGGTTTTAATAACTTTTTTGTGGTGCTTCTATTTTTTCGGGGAAAACCCGGGCCCCCTTCGGCGATGGATCCTTTTGCCTGTGGTTTCAGCCTTTCAAAGGTCACTTTCCAATGACTTTACTGGGAAAGACTTATGAGGCTGTTGGGCCTGTAGTTTTGGCACTGCTGGGGAATTTTTCCTTTTTTGGGGAAGGGGAAGAGATTTATTGGTCCCCCGGTGTAGGCCACTCTCCCCGGGCCCGCCCCAATTTTTGTTGCAAAATTTTTGTAATGGGTGTCTGTCACTGCCCTTTTCCCCCGTTGTTGAATCACCCCCTGTTGGGTGTTGTTTTGATTCCTGCTGATTTTCCCCTTTTTTCCCGCGATCTTAAATTTCCAAATTCACTTCCTCCGTAGAATTTGGGGAATTGTCTTATTCGATGAAAAGGGTTGCTTGCCAAATAAAGCGGTCGCCTACTCTGATGGAAATTGGGAGAGTTCGGGAAAAGTATTCGTCCCTCTCCAAAGGATTTTCCTTTTTTTTCCGTTAGGGAATTTTCCCTTCCCTTTGTCCTGGGTGTTACTGGGCTCTTTTCCCGTTTCTGTTTGTGAGCTCTTTCACAATCTGGGATGCTCTTCTGCTATTTTTCTTTGTCAAGGGTCCTTTTGATTTCCCGTACATTGTTTCTCTATCCCCTTCCTCCTTGGTCTTCCCATGTCTCTCCTGATCTTCTTTTTTTCTCCTGTACTCAAACTAGCTCCTGTAGTTTTTTCTTGGCTCTTCTTCAGGTCTCGGGCTTTTGTCACACAAAATACAAAATTTTACCCGTGACCCCTGGCCCGTTTTTTTTTCGGCGATGTTTTTCCAAGGTGATGCTTTGGGCTCAGTCATCACTGTGTTAAAACTGGTGGCTTGTTTTGGGGATCTTCTTCAAATGCCACAGTGGGGGCGAAATTTTCCCTCCTATTGGGTTTCTTGGAAGGACCGGTTTGGATGGGGGGGGTCCTTTTAGTCCTGTCCAGGGTTTAAAAGATCTGGTGTTCTTTGTCTTATTGAACTTCTAAACGGACTCCCAAAGTTTTAGGCGCACAGGTCCATGATCGCTGCCCAAGTCTGAAAATGGGGAAAGTCCTCGTCTTGGCTCTGGTTGATTTCCAGTCGAAATCGGGTTTTGGGACCAGGATTTTAGTCAATCTGGTTGTGATGGATCCCCCTTGGGTTCCCTGCATGTCCAGCGTCGGGGTGCCTTGGGGTTCTCCAAAAGGGGATTGGCGGACCCGTGTCGTTGTAACTGGCAAAAATTCCCGTAGCCCGGGGTTTTTCGGGTCATTGGTGGGTCGCATTAAAAAGGAGGGGCCCCCAGAATTTGCTCCATTCCTTTTAGTGCGTCTCCGCCCCCCTTGGCGGTTTTCCCTTTTTCCCTGATGATCAAGATGTCCCCTTTTGTGTTCCTCTATCGATGATGCCCTGTAGTTGGTTTTAGAATTCCCCTACAACTTCATCATCGTGATTCGTTGTTGGTGCGTAGGCTTGAATCCTGTGATGTTGAATGGGCTGCCCTGAGGCGGATGGCCATAAGCCGGCTGCTTACTGGATAGTATCCTATTACCGAGTTCTTGATGTTCTTGTTGACAAGCATGCCTACGCCATTGAAAATGCTAGTCCTGCTTCCCCGCTATAGTAGAGCATATGACCCTCGTCAGTATGGTGTTCACCGTGCTCTTTCCATCTGACCTCACAGAGACCTACCAGATGCCAGGTGTACCTGTCCAGCTCGTATAGCAGTTCTTGGAGTTTGCCTGTTTGGGCCAGACTTCTGACGTTCCACGTTGCGATGGTGATGTAGTCCCTTCCTCTGATTTTAGTTGTAGGGGTTCCACCAGTAGCACACTTGGCGCCTCCGCCCTGGTGGTAAACGGAAGGCGCGGTCCTTGTTGACCCGGGCGGCGACCGATCCGGTATATTCTTTATTTTTGTCCATTCCATATAGCGTGTCTTGGGCAAAAGTAGCCTGGCGGCGCCCATCTCTCTCCAGGCGTGATTTTTGGGTTGGGTTGACTCCCCACATGTCACAGGTGGTACCGGGTTACATGGTTACCGGTAGCAGAGGACACCTCTGACCTGACCTAAACGATTATAAGCAAACAAATATTCTAACCTTCAAAAACAGACTTTATATAAAGAAAGCTCTATTAGTCCAGAAAGTTGTTAACGGAAATGCCCCTCCAAAGATCACCAATAACTTCAAAATCAATGAGCACAGACATAATCATCTAATAATAATAATAATAATATATGGAATTTATATAGCGCCAAATCTTGTAAAACAAACAAATCGAAGCGCTTGCACTCAAATCATTTACGCGTATGCAACTTTCCTCAAATATAATAAAGAACATATTTCAAATTTATGCACGTGTAGTAACACACACACAAACACACACAACACACACACACACACAACACACACACACACACACCACACACCCAACACCACACACACCCCGCAACAACACTTAGGAGATGAAGAATGCTGTTGAAAAGTAGAGAGGGATATGAGGGGGGAAGTGTCAGGTAGGAAATAAGTGTGTTTTGAGGCTGGATTTGAATCATCATCATAATCATCTACTAACACTTCCGAAATCAAGAAATAATCTTTACAAAACAAGCTTCTTGTACTCAGGTAGTGATTTATGGAACAAGCTCCCAAAACGCTTAAAATGTATCAAACACAAAATCAGTTCAAGACACAGCTAAAAAGCTATCTAATGCATGAATGCCTAGGAATTGACTAATAGGGCAAATCAACCATACTTTAAATCCTTCATTATTATCCTTTATTATTATCCTTTATTATTATTATCCTTTATTATTGATTTTCTATTTTTGGAGTGTGTTTTTCCCCTTCCCCCTTGACACTCCACCCCCACCCCCATCCTTTTCGATGCTTTTCTGTTATCATCGTTATGTTGCTGTCTCATGATGATGGGGATTATTTGTTATATTGTTGTCTCATGGTGATGGGTGATTGTTGTTATTATTGTATCTCTATTGTAGTCAGCGCCTGGGATTTATTACAGTTCTTGATTAAACCATTGACGCTGGGGGCAAAAGCAAAGTGAGAGGCTGTATGACCGTGGCTTTCCCCCAAAC
>CM054162.1:7526457-7528957 GCA_028751875.1 Rapana venosa
ATTCTTTTATTTCGAGGAAAAATGAATAAGCCCTCATGTGCTTTTTTACATCGTCCCCCGCCCCTGGGAACATTTAAAAAATAAACCCCAACACATATACCTCTCACAGGAAGAGAGAGAGAGAGAAGAGAGGAAGAGAGAAGAGAGAGAGAGAGAGAGAGAAAAGAGGAGAGAGCGGGAAAAGAGCGAGGGAGAGAGGAGAAGGGGAGAGAGAGGAGAGAGGAGAGAGAGAGAGAGAAAAGAGGGGAAAGAGCGGAAAAGGAGAGAGAAGAGAGAGGGGAGAGAGAGAGAGGACGAAAAGAGAGAGGGGAGAGCAAAGAGAGAGAGAGGGGGAGAGGTAGTATGTGTTATCGTTTTGCATGCATGTAATTTATTTATCATCTATTTAATCATTTTTTTTTTCAAACCAAAAGGGCAAAACGGACAGCGCAAAAATCACGCATCTTGGGGGACGAAAATGGTGATCGCCAAGGAACGCCCGGGCACAAGCACGCACATGCGAAACCCCCCTCCCTTCCTCCCCCTTCCCCCCCGCCAAACCCCTCGCCCCCCCTACCTTCCCCAAAAGACCCCCCAAAAAACGTTGCCCCCATCATCAGCATCCACCTCAACCCAACACCAACCCAACACCAAAACCCCCCACGTTCTGACGAAGATGCCGCCTCCGCCGAAAGACCCTTCCCCCCACATGCCTCAACCCGGAAATTTCGACCACGCACCGCGGCGGGGGCGCGGCGGCACCGGGGATGACCCGTGGGGGAGGAAATTTGGGGGATATTTTTCTTTTCAGCCGGACCGGGCGAGGGGGGGAGGGGGGGAAGGAGGGGGGGAGAAGGGGCTAGCCGCCCGTCAAAAGACAAGCCACCCCTGGGGGAAGCGGGGCCCTATTGGGATGCCCCCAACTAACCCGCCACCCCCCCCTCCCCCCCCCCCCGCCCCCTGCATTCCCTCACACTCACCTCCCCACCCCCCCCCCCCCCCCATCCTCCCCCTTCCTTTCCAGGATTTAAACTGGCGCAAAAAGAAGTTCTGCGTGCTTTTTGCACACGGGGGGGCCCCGGTTTATATATAGTCCCATCGAAAGATTGAGAGACAAAAATTTACAAAACTGCTCTACGGGATTTGGTTAAAAGAAAAAAAGCACAATGATTTTCTTCTTATTATCTTTGAGAAAAAAGGATAATAAAAAAAGGGGAAAATACCCGGAAATTGCGCTAAAAATCAATTCAATGTTTATTTCCTCCATTTTAATTAAAAGGGGTTTGTTTTTTTCGGGGAGGATTTTTTTGGTAGTCAAATTTTAAAGATTTTAACACTTATAAATTTTTAACGCACGTGATAAAAAACTTACATCTTTGGGAAACACACAAGCCACACACACACACACAAAACACACACACACACACCACACAAAACACCCACACACCACACACACATATATTTAATATATATATATATTATATAACAGCATCACACCACACACCACACCACACACAACACACACACAACCACACCACACACACACCACACACACACACACACATATATATATATTATTTATATTAATATATTATAATAATCTATACATATCATATCTCTATATATATAATTTATATAATATAATATAAAATATATATATAATATTAAAAAATATACACACACCGCATACACGCACGCACGCAAAAACAACACACACAAAACAACACACACAACCACAACACAACCAAACAACCCCCCCCCCTCCTTCCACACACAATGATCAGGCGAACTCCCAAATGGTACAAAGTTAATCCAAAAACCCCTAATCTACCAACCCCGACCATGAAACCACGATAGCTGGATATAAAATTTTAAACTTCTTTAAACCCCCCTTGCGTGCGTTACATAACCATATGTGGATATGTACTATTTTGTTACGATACTATCCTTACAAAATTTTTAAACACTCAAAATGTCATGGGAGATCAATTTCCAATACTCATGTCATATTGGAGTCCCCTATTGTAAAACCTTTTTTTTTTACCTACATATTCTGAACGAGTCTCTGGAAAATGTATTTGAAAGTTCAAAGTTTAGCCTTTGTTATGGCTAAGATGTTTATTGCAGGGTCCACTTGAATATTTATTGTGGTTACATTATTGTTATTTCATGTTTCCACATTGTTGAGTTCAAAGTTTGCTCCTGTTTTAAGAGTATTATCATTATTATTATTACTACTTTTTAAAAAGAGGTTTTTTTTCGCAAATAAATACCAACACTGTTGCTGTTTCTTAAAAATCTTTTCTCCTTCCACTCCTTCCTCTCCCTTCTTTTAACTTCCATTACACTTTCCACTTCCCTCGTCTAATTTCACTTAGAGGGAACAGACGTTAAATTGAAGACGACGACAACAACAACAACAACAACAACAACAACAACAACAACAACAACAACAACAACAACAACAACAACAACAACAACTATTCTGTTGTCTCTTAAGTCCTGGTTATACTTTGTAGCA
>CM054162.1:7536457-7541457 GCA_028751875.1 Rapana venosa
ACCTCTTCATCATCTTGTTACGCATGAATGTTTCATCATCACCATCACCATCATCATCACCACCACCACCACCACCACCATCATCATCATCATCATCATCATCATCATCATCATCATCATCATCATCATCATCATCATCATCATCATCATCTTGTGACGCCTGGTTTCTTCATCATCATCATCATCTGGTTTCTTCCTCCTCTTCTTTCTCCTGCTACTGCTGCTGGCGGCAGGCAGGGGAGCACCATCGCCTCGTTCAGCGCAGACTACGGCATGGAGGACGCGGACCGCGTGGCCCTGGCCCAGGCGCTGCTGCAGCTGCAGGGCACCAGCTTCTCCTTCAACGGCTCCTCCTACACCTTCACCGCCATGCCGCGCCTGCAGAACGACAGCGGCCTGCTGGGTAAGGAGACTAGGGCTGAGGCTGAGGCTGAGGTTGAGGCTGAGGTTGAAGCTGAGGCTGAGGTTGAGGTTGAGGCTGAGGTTGAGGCTGAGGCTGAGGTTGAGGCTGAGGCTGAGGCTGAGGCTGAGGTTGAGGCTGAGGCTGAGGTTGAGGCTAAGGCTGAGGCTGAGGTTGAGGTTGAGGTTGTTGCTGGGGCTGAGGTTGAAGCTGGGGATGAGGTTGAAGCTGAGGTTGAGGCTGAGGCTGAGGTTAGGGACGAGGTTGAGGTTGAGGCTGAGGCTGAGGCTGAGGTTGAGGTTGTGGCTGGGGCTGAGGTTGAGGCTGAGACTGAGGTTGAAGCTGAGGCTGGGGCTGAGGCTGAGGTTGAGGTTGAGGTTGCGGCTGAGGCTGAGGCTGAGGCTGAGGCTGAGGCTGAGGCTGGGGCTGGAGGCTGAGGTTGAGGTTGAGGTTGCGGCTGAGGTTGAGGCTGAGGGTGATGGCTGAGAGCTGATGAGGCTGAGTGCTGAGGTAGCTGAGGCTGAGGTGGGCTGAGGCTGAGGTTGAGGTTGAGGTTGCGGCTGAGGTTGAGGTCTGAGGCTGAGTGCTGAGGCTGAGGCTGCTGAGGTTGAGGTGAGGTATGAGTGCTGAGGGGTTGAGGCTGAGGCTGATAGGCTGAGGCTGAGGCTTGAGGCTGAGGTTGAGGCTGAGGCTGAGGTTGAGGTTGAGGCTGAGTGAGCTGAGGTTGAGAGTGAGCTGGCTGAGGTTGAAGGCTGGTGGGTGAGGTTGAGCTAGCTGAGTGAGGCTGAGGCTGGAGCTGAGGTTGAGGCTGAGGCTGAGGTGGAGGCTGAGGTTGAAGGTTGAAGCTGAGGCTGAGGTGAGGTGAGGTAGAGGCTGAGGTTGAGGTTGAGGCTGATGAGCTGAGGCTGAGTGAGGCTGAGGCTGAGGCTGAGGTTGGACTGAGTTGTGGCTGAGGCTGAGGTTGAAGCTGGGGATGAGGTTGAAGCTGAGGTTGAGGCTGAGGCTGAGGTTAGGGACGAGGTTGAGGTTGAGGCTGAGGCTGAGGCTGAGGCTGAGGTTAGGTTGGCTGGGGCTGAGGTTTGAGGTGAGATGAGTTGAAGCTGAGGCTAGTTGAGCTGGGTGAGGTTGAGCTGAGGTTGAGGCTGAGGCTGAGGTTAGGACGAGGTTGAGGCTGAGGTTGAGGCTGAGGCTGAGCTGATGCTGAGTGCTGAGGTTGATGGCTGTAGCTGAGTTAGTTGAGTTGGCTTGAGGTGAGGCTGAGGCTGAGGTTGAGGCTGAACTGAGGTTGGGAGCTGAGGCTGAGTTGAGCTGGATAGTTGAGCTGAGTTGAGGCTGATACTACTGAGTATAGTACATAGGTATATGTTAGTTGAGGCTAGGCTATGTGGTGAGGCTGAGTGAGTTGATTGAGGCTGGGCTTTGGTCTGGATGAGTTATTTATTCTTATCTATTATCTATATATATATCTGTATATATATATTATTAATAATATATATTTGATTGGATCTCTATTGGCTGCGTTCTTCTATGTCTCGTGTCTGCCTCTGTCTGATATGTAGTTATAGATATGGATTATATATGGGTTATATGGATAATGATATTGGTGTGTGTGTGGTGTGGTTGTGTTGTTGGGCGTGGGATTGGCGTTGCTCTTGGTGGTTTGGAGAGGTTGATTGGTTGTCCCTCTGGTATGATACAATATTAGCATTGTTAATGATGGATGGTTTTCAAGAGAGCAACAGACTACATATTGAGGAATGGATTGGAGATTAGGATTGGATTGGTTGTGTGATGTGTTGTGTTGGTATTGGTTGTGTTGTGTTGGATTGTGTTTGTGTTGGTGTTGTGTGATTGTTGTGTGGTTGTGCTGTGTTGGGAGGATTGAATGGATTGGATTGGTGTGTTTGGATTGGATTATGTTGGGATGGATTGTATTGGTTGGATGGATTGAATGGGTTAGGATTGGTTGGTGCCTTGCATGGTTGTTTTGGGTTGGATGGATTGAATGGATTGGACTGGTTGGGGGGGTGGGGTGTTGGGTTGTTTTGGGTTGGGATAGATTGAATGGATTGGACTGGTTGGGGGGGGGGGGTTGTATTGGGTTGTTTTGGGTTGGGTGGATTGTGGTTAGCTGTATTGTGTTGGATTGGATTGGATTAAAAAAATTTTGTCTCCAAAATTTACTTGACATTAAAAAGATAAATTTCTTCTTTTATTTCGAGGATAATGGAAGAAGGACTCACGCGCTCTAATAATTATTATTATTTGTGTGTGTGTGTGTGTGTGTGTGTGTGTGTGTGTGTGTGTGTGTGTGTATGTGTGGTGTGTGTATGTGTGTGTGTATATGTGTGTGTGTGTGTGTGTGTGTATGTGTGTATGTGTGGTGTGTGTATGTGTGCGTATGTATGTGTGTGTGTGTGTGTATGTGTGTGTGTATATGTGTGTGTGTGTGTGGTGTATGTGTGTATGTGTGGTGTGTGTATGTGTGTGTATGTGTGTGTGTATGTGTGTGTGTATGTGTGTGTGTGTAGTGTGTGTATGTGTGTGTGTATGTGTGTGTGTGTGTGTGTATGTGTGTGTGTGTGTGTTTCTCTCTCTCGCTGGGATAACCGTGCAGAGGACAGCATCTGTTTTGTGTGCCCCTCCTACCAGGCCTGTGTGCTAAACACCGCTACCAACGAATCCGTCTGCCAGTGAGTGGTCGTCTGTACCCGTGTTTAGTATGGGTGGGCTGGGGTGGGGTGGGCTGGGGTGGGGTTGGGGTTGGGGTAGGTTGGGTTGGGTTGTGGTGGGGTGGGTTGTGTTGGGGTGTGGTAGGGTGGGTTGGGGTGGGGTGGGGGTTGGGGTGTGGTTGTGTTGGGTGGTGTTGGTGGGTTGGGGTGTGTTTGGGGTGGGGGTGGATTGGGTTGGGTTGGGGTTGTTGTGTTGGGTGGTTGGGGTGGGTTGGTGGGTGTTGTGTTGGGGTGGGTTGGAGTGTGTTGGGGTGGGTTGGTTGGGGTGGGTTGGTTGGGTGTGTTGGTTGGGGTGTGTTGGGTGGGTTTGGGTTGGGTGGGGTGTGTGTTGTGTTGGGGTGGGTGTTGGGTGTGTTGTGTTGGGGTGGGTGGGTGTTGGTGTGGGTGGGTTGGGTGTGTTGGGTGTGGTTGGGTTGGGTTGGGGGTGGGTTGGTGGGTGTGTTGTGTTTGGGGTGGTTGGTGTGTGTTGGGTGGGTGGGGTGTGTGGTTGGGGTGTGTTGGTGTGTTGGTGGGTTGGGGTGGTTTGGGTTGTGTGTTGGGGTGGTTGGGGTGGTGTTGTGTTGGGGTTGGGTTGGGTGGGGTGTGTTGTTGTGTTGGGGTTGGGTGTGTTGTGTTGGGGTGGGTTGGGGTGGTGTGTTGGGTGTGTTGGTTGGGGTGGGTGTGTGTTGTGTTGGGTGTGGGGGTTGTGTTGGGGTGTGTGTGTGGGTGTGTTGGGTGTTGTGTTGGGTGTTGGGTGTGTTGGGGTGTGTTGTGTTGTGTTGGGATGGGTTGCGTTGTGTTGTGTTGGGGTGGGGTGGGTTGTGTTGGGTTGGGCTGTGTTGGGTTGTGTTGGGATGGATTGTGTTATGTTGGGATGTGTTGTGTTGGGTTGTATTGTGTTGTGTTGGGTTGTGTGTTAAGTGCGTGTGCTAGTGAGTGATAGTCACTATTCAGTTGTGTTGTGTTGTGTCGGAATGTTTTTTTGTTTTTGTGTTCTCTTGACTTGTGTGTTAAGTATGTGTGCCAGTGAGTGATAGTGGCTATTCTGTTGTATGTGTGTTGTGATGATGATGATGATGATGATGATGATGATGATGATGATGTTGTTGTTGTTTGCTGCTGCTGTTGCTGTTGCTGTTGCTGATGTTGTTGTTGTTGTTGTTGTTCTTCTTCTTCTGTTGTTGTTGTTGTTGTTGTTGTTGTTGTTGTTGTTTTTCTTCTTCTTTCTTCTTCTTCTCTCTTCTTCTTTCTTCTTCTTCTTCTTCTTCTTCTTCTTCTTCTTCTTCTCATCGTTGTTATTTTTAATTACTATCATGTATTGCTAGTCACAGTATAACTTTTTATCTCAACTCAATGTCTTGGACAGTATGGTAAAGGTTTTGACTTGTGAAAACTTCACAGTTCGTTTGTGGATTATTCTTGTGTGTGTATATATACATACATTTCATACATTTTATATATATATATATATATATATATATATATATATATATATATATATATTATATATATTATATATATATAATGTGTGTGTGTGTGTGTGTGTGTGGTGAGTGTGTGTGTGTGTATTTGTGTGTGTGTGTATGTGTGTGTGTGTGTGTGTGGTGAGTGTGTGTGTGTATGTGTGTGTGGTGAGTGTGTGTGTGTATGTGTGTGTGTGTAGTGAGTGTGTGTGTTTATGTGTCAAGTCAAGTCAAGTCAAATTTTTATTTCCAGATGGTACATTGAATAAGCCATGTGTGTGGGGTGATGTGTGTGTGTTGTGAGTGTGTGTGTGTTGTGTGTATATGTGTGTGTGGTGAGTGTGTGTATGGTATGTGTGTGTGGTGTGAGTGTGTGTGGTGTGTCTTGTGTGTATGTGTGTGGTGAGTGTGTGTGTATGTGTGTGT
>CM054162.1:7546457-7553957 GCA_028751875.1 Rapana venosa
TGTGGTTGCGGTGTGGTATATTGTGGTGTGGTGTGGTGCGGTGTGGTGCGTGTGGTGTGGGTATAATGTGGTGTGTGTGTTTGGGGTGGTATAATGTGGTGTGGTGGTGGTTTGGGGTTTGGGATAATGTGGTGTGTGTTGGATTGTTGGGGGTGTGGGTTTGTGGTTTGGGGGAAATGTTTTTGGGTGTTTTTGTGGGAATTTGGTTTTGGTTTTGGTTTGTGGATAAGGGTGGGAGGGTTTATGTGTTTTTGTGGTGTGGTTGGTTGGGGTGTGGGGTGGGGTGGGTAAAAGGGGGGGGTGTGGGTTGTGATGGGTGGGTGGAAAGGGAAAGGGGGAGTGTTTTTTGAGGGGAGATGGGGTGGTGAGAGAGATGAGGATGGGGTTGGAGAGATTGAGAGAGAGAGAGAGGGAGAGGGGGGATGGTTAGGAGAGAGAGGGGAGGAGAGAGAGAGAGAGAGAGAGAGAGGAGAGAGAGAGAGAGAGAGAGGAGAGTGAGTGAGAGTGAGAGTGAGAGAGAGAGAAGAGAGAGTGAGGAGAGAGAGTGGAAGTGAGATAGAGAGAGAGAGGGGAGGAAGAGAGAGAGAGTGAGGAGAGAGTGAGAGCTAAGAGAGAGGGAGGAAGAGAGTGAGGGAGAGTGGAGAGGAGAAGAGACAAAGAGACAGATAGACAGGATTTCCCGGCGAAGAAGAAGAGAAATCGAAGAGGATGAAGAACATACAAGAAGGAAACACAAAAAACCGACCACAGAGACCATCACAGTACATAACATGTAAATTAACCTTTCTCATCAACTCATTAACACCACCACCACCGCCTCATCATCGTCGTCGTCGCGTCATCATCACATCTCATCATCATCATCATCAGCATCAATCATCAATCATCATCATCCATCATCAACATCTCACCATCACATCCTTCGGATGAGACTATAACGAGGCCCGTGTGCCGAACGCAATACAGAACATCCTTGCGCACACCGTAATTCCTGTCGCTTTCGTAAGTTAGGCCATGTGTGCCGGTGGGAACAGATGACAGATTTACAAAAATCGCATACACACGAGACCTGGATGTAAAAAAAGCACATAAGTGCTATTCCATTATCCTCGAATTTAAAGGACACAAAATCCTCCTCCTTCCTCCTTCTCTTACCCATCTTCTCCCTCCTCCTCCCCTCCTCCTCCTTCCTCCCCGCTCTCCTACCCCTCCTTCCTCCCTCACTCCTCACTCCTCCTCCTCCTCCTCCCCCTCCTCCTCCTCCTCCTTCCCCCATCCCCCCTCTCCTTCCCCCTCCTCCCCCCTCCTCTCCTCCTTCCCCCCTCCTCTCCTCCCCATCCTCCACCCTCCCCTTCCACCCTCCTCCCCCCTCCTTCTCCTCCTTCCCCCCTCCTCCTCCTCCCATCCTCCCTCCTCCTCCTCTTCCCCCCTCCTCCCCCCTCCTTCTCCTCCTTCTCCCCCTCCTCCTCCTCCCCATCCTCCACCCTCCTCCTCCTCTTTCCCTCTTGCTGATGCTACTTCTGCTGCTGCTGCTGGTGTAAGGTAAAAGGTAAAGGTAAAGGCGTCCCATAACCTATATTAAGGTCGTAGGGGAGCGAGGCCTCAGAGACCTCAACTTCTCTAGGGGCCAGCATATTGAGGGCAGTGGCGCCCATCTCCTCTCCCTCGCTGCTTTTACCTTCCCTGACCCAAAAAGAGGGCAAGGTACCCATTGACAGCTGGGGTGATGAACTGGGGGAAGGGAACTGTACTGAAGCCAAGGCGTGGCGCAAACGGTCACCCATCCAACTGGTAACCACGCTCGACTGCTGCTTAACTTGGCTGGGGGGAAAGCGAGAGCTCCGACCAACTGAGCTATCCCATCTGCTGGTGGTGGTGTGCAGAGGGTGAACTTCCAGATGGTGGTGATCTCTGACGGATACACTACCTACGGCATGCTCATCTTCGTGGACGGGGGCATGCAGTGGAGCCAGAGCAACCTCAGACCCACCACCATCGGCTACCTGGGCGAAAACCTCAAGACGGACTTCTCCAGGCCTGACCAGGAGCCCGGCAACACCAGTACGTTCGCGACTGTCGTTTTGGTTGGTGGAAGTGGTGGTGGAAGCGGTGGTTGGTTGGTTGTTGGTTGTTGGGTTGGTTGGTTGGTTGGTGGGTTGTTGGTTGGTTGGTGGGCTGGTGGGTTGGTGGCTGGTTGTTGGTTGGTTGGTTGATGGTTGTTGTGGTTGGTGGTGGGTGGTGTTGTTGGTGGTTGTGTTGGTGGGTTGTGTGGTTGGTGAGTGGTGGTTGGTGGTGAGTGGTGGTTGTGGTTGGTTGGTGGGTGGTTGTTGTGGGTGGTGGTTGTGGTTGGTTGGTGGTTGGTGGTTGGTTGTGGTGGTGGTGATGGTGGTTGGTGGTTGGTAGTGGTGGTGGTTGGTTGGTGGTGGTGGTGGTGGTAGTGGGGTGGTGGGTGTTGGTGGTGGTGGTAGTGGTGGTTGTGGTGGTTGGATGGTGGTGGTGGTTGGTGGTGTGGTGGTGGTGGTTAGTGGTGGTGGTGGTGGTGATAGTAGAAGTAGTAGTAGTTGTTGTTATTGTAGTAGTAGTAGTAGTAGTATAGTAGTAGTAGTAGTAATAGTAATAGTTGTAGTCTCTGTCTCTTTCTCTCCCTCTCTCTCTCTCTCTCTCTCTTGTTCTCTCTCCCTCTCTTTCTCTCTCTGCCTCTTTTATAAGATTCGTTACCGTTATTGAGGAAAATAATCACTATTCAAGGCAACAGGCTGGATGAAAAATGAAACAAAACTACGTAACACTCAAAAACCAATCAACCCATCAATCAATCATTCATTCATTCAATCAATCAATCAAGCAACAAGTCAATCAATCAATAAACAAGTCAACCAACCAATCAACCAATCAATCAATCAATCAATCAATCAATGAACCAGTCAGAAATCAATCAACCATGCAAAGAAGGAATGAACAAACTAAGGAATGAATGAATCAATGAATGAATCAATCCAACCATCCATCCACTCACTCACTCACTCAGTCAATTAATCACATAGTTTTTCAACCAACCAACCAATCAATCCACCAGCCATCCATCTACCCAATCCATCAATCCACCCATCCACACATCCAACCCACCCACCAACCCATCCATCCAATCCATACACACTCATCCATCCATCCACCCATACCCATCCACCCACCCACCCACCTATCCAATCCACCCAATCCACCCACCCACCCACCCATCCAATCCACCCAATCCACCCACTCATCCACCCACCTCATCCATCAATCCACCCACCCACCCACCCACCCATTCAATCCATCCGTCCACCCACCAATGGCCTTTCCCCCTCTGCCTGTTTCAGATACTCGCGGAGTGTGGTTCTTCCAGCTAGGCTCCATAGGGGATAATCCGGAACGGGCCTGCCGAAACTGGTACGATGGTCAGATCCAGTTTCGCTCGCAGTTTGTCAAGTTCGAGAGGTCACTGCCTATGTGTCCTTGCAACTTGCTCGTGGCCTTCGCCCTCGGCTGGTTCCGGCCCTTTCAGTTCCGGAACGGCTTCATCTGCTTCATCCTCAGTCGCGTGTTTGGTCCGGGTTCCAGAGTGAGTTCGTGCTATTGTGTTGTGTGGTGTGGTGTGGTGTGGTGTTGGTGGGGTGTGTGTGGTGGGGTGTGAGTTTGTGGTGTTGTGTTGGTGTGGTGTTGTGTGTTGGTGGTGTGTGTGTGGTGAGTTTGTGGTGGGTTGTGTTGTGTGGTGTGGTGTGGTGTGGTGTGGTGCAGAACATCTTGCGCACACGTTAAATCCTGTTCCGCTTTTCGAAAGAGTAGGCATTGTGTGCCTGTGGGAACAGATGACATTTAAAAACCCGCATACACACGGGGATGTAAAAAAAAAATCACATGAGTGTTTATTCCATTATCCTCGATATAAAAAAGAGAAGTCATCTGAGCGCTTTTGATTTGTTGCTTTACAAGATTCAGCGCTATATAAATTCTATACATTCTTCTTCTTCTTGTTCTTCTTCTTGTTCTTGTTCTTGTTCTTGTTCTTGTTCTTGTTCTTCTGGTTCTTCTTGTTCTTCTTGTTCTTCTTGTTCTTGTTCTTGTTCTTGTTCTTCTTGTTCTTCTTGTTCTTGTTCTTGTTCTTCTTCTTCTTCTTCTTTTTCTTCTTCTTCTTCTTCTTCTTCTTTCTTCTTCTTCTTCTTCTTTTTTCTTCTTCTTCTTCTTCTTCTTCTTTTCTTCTTCTTCTTCTTCTTCTTTTTCTTCTTCTTCTCTTCTTCTTCTTCTTCTTCTTCTCTTCTTCTTTCTTCTTCGCAATTCTTTCTTTTCTTCTTCTTTTCTTCTTCCATTCTTCTTCCTTCTCTTCGCAATTCTTCTTCGCATTCTTTTCTTCTTCTTCTTCTTCTTTTCTTCTTCTCTTCTTCTCTTCTTCTTCTCTTCTTCTTCTTCCTTCTTCTCTTCTTCTTTCTTCTTCTTCTTCTTCTTCTTCTTCTCTCTTTCCTCTCTCCTCTCTTCTTCTCCTCCTCCCTCTCTCCCTTCTCCTCCTCCTTCTCCTTCTCCTTCACCTTCACCTTCTTATAAACGAAATCAATGAAATGAACAGTCACGAAACTCGAAAACCCGGTTTGGCTCTCACGGTAGCAAAAAATCAATCGACTTTTAAAAAGTCTCGACACCCACCCATCTCCTTTCAGATTCCGGCACTGACGCTGACGCTAACCTTGACACTGACGCTGACGCTAACCTCGACACTGACACCTGACGCTAACCTTGACACTGACACCTGACGCTGACCTTGACACTGACACCTGACGCTAACCTTGACCCTGACGCTAACGCTAACCTTGACACCGACACCTGACGCTAACCTTGACACTGACACCTGACGCTAACCTTGACACTGACACCTGACGCTAACCTTGACACTGACGCTGACCCTGACCTTGACCTTGACACTTGACCCTGACCTTGACCTTGACCCCCCCTTTTTTTTTTTGCTCGTTCCGCCAGACTTGCTGCTACTCGTCGAGTCTGGCGCTGCAGAGGTCAGGGCCTAATGCGGGTACCTTCCTGCTGATCCACCCGGACCACAGTTACAGCAGCTACTACAGCTTGGACCAGCTTCCCAAAGAGCAGTGCTGCTTCCAGTCCAACAACTGCGACCTCTTTCACCAGGTCCGTCCTCTTAGCGATTGTTGGCGCGCCAGGATCTTCATCATTGGTCAGTTGTGGAGGTTAAGTCAGCTGCGGTGGTGGTGGTGTTGGGGGTGTAGGGGGTGTAGGGGGGGGGTAGGGGAGGGGGGGGAGGGGGTGTGGGGGGGAGGTGGGGTGGAGGTGGGGTGTGGGGGGAGGGGGGTGAAGTGGGTGGTGGGGGGTGGGGGTGGTGTGGGGGGGTGTGGGGGTGGGGGGTAGGTGGGGGGGTGTGGGGGGGGAGGGTGGTTGGGGGTTGGGGGTAGGGGGAGGGTAGGGGTGGTGTGGGGGGGGTAGGGGTGGTGGTGTTGGGGGGTGTGGGTGGGGGGTGGGGGTGGTGGTGGTGGGTGTGGGGGTAGGGGGGAGGGTAGGGGGGTGTGGTGGGGGGTGGTGTGGGGGTGGTGTCGGGGTGGTGTGGGGGTGGGGAGGGTGGGAGGATGGTGTGGTGGTGGGGGTGGTAGGGGTGGGGGTGTGGGGGGGTTGGGATGGTGGGGTGGGGAGAGGGGGGAGGAGGGAAGGGGGTTTAGTTTTTGTGTGGGTGTGTGGGTGTGTGGGTGTGGGGGTGGGGGGGAGGTGGAAGTGGGGTGTGGGGTGTGGGGGATGTGGGGGTTTGGGTGTGAGGGTGTGTGGGGGGGGGGATGTAGTGGTGGTGGGTGGGGGTTGTGATGGTTGAGGGTTGTGGTTGTGGTTTAAATATTAAACTGTGTTCATACTGTGCTCCTTGCCAAAAGACTGTATTGTTAATGGCAATAAATTACTTTCAGCTTCAGTTCTCTCTCTCTCTCTCTCTCTCTCTCTCTCTCTCTCTCTCTCTCTCCCCTCTCTCTCTTTCTCCCTCTCTCTCACACTCTTTTTCTCCCTCTCTCATCACTCTTTTTTCTCCCTCTCTCTCACACTCTTTTTCTCCCTCTCTCTCTCACTCTTTTTCTCCCTCTCTCTCACACTCTCTTTCCCTCTCTCTCACACTCTTTTTTCTCCCTCTCTCTAACACTCTTTTTCTCCCTCTCTCTCTCCTCTCATATTTATATAACCATGATATTATGGATTGCATGGCATGAAGTTTATTGGGGCTGTCTGTTATTGTTTACATTGTTGTTTTTCTAAAATCTGTGTCTTGTGCCCGGTCCCTCTCCCGCTGTCCCCCTTGTAAATGGGCGTAAATACTTATTACAATAAACATTTGTCATTGTCATTGTCATTGTCATTCTTTCTCTCTTCCTTCCTTCCTTTCTTTTTTTTCTTTTTCTTTCTTTCTTCCTTCCTTTCTTTCTTTTTTTCTTTTCTTTCTTTCTTTCTTTTTTCCTTCCTTTCTTTCTTTCTTTTTTTTTCTTTCTTTCTTTCTTTCTTTCTTTCTTTCTTTCTTTCTCCCCCTCTCTTTCTCTCTCTCTCTCTCTCTCTTTCTCTCTCTCCTCCTCTCTCTCTCTCTTCTCTCTCTCCTCTCTCTGTCTCTCTCTCCTCTCTCTCTCTCTCTCTCTCTCTCTCTCTCTCTCTCCTCTCTCTTTTGGGTAATTTTTGTGTTTTTTGTGTGTAGATAATTTTTTTCACCCTATACTGTGTGAATGTATTGGTATGAGCTTTATTTTATTTTTTTATCATCATATATATCCCTAATTATGGCGGGGACTGGACGTAAAACAACAACAACACACGGGTGCTTAGTCATTATCCTGGAAATAAAAGAATTTGTCATGGTCTTTCTTCCTTCCTTCTTTTCTTTTTCTTTTCTTTCCTTCCTTCCTGAGCGCTTTGATTTGTTGCTTTACAAGATTCAGCGCTATATAAATTCTTCTTCTTCTTCTTCTTCTTTTCTTCTTCTTCTTCTTCTTCTTCCCTTTTTCTTCTTCTTCTTCTTCTTCTTCTTCTTCTTCTTCTCCTCCTCCTCCTCATTATTATTATTATTATTGTTATTATTATTATTATTATCATCATTATTATTATTATCATTCTTCTTCTTCTTCTGGGGACGGGATAGCTCTGTGGTCGGAGCACTCGCTTTCCCCCAGCCAAGTTAAGCAGCGTCGAGCGTGGTTACCAGTTGGATGGGTGACCGTTTGCGCGCCTTGGCTTCAGTACAGTTCCCCCAGTTCACCCAGCTGTAAATGGGTACCTGCCCTCTTTAGGGTCAGGGAAGGTAAAGCAGCGAGGGAGAGGAGATGGGCGCCGCCCTCAATATGCTGGCCCTAGAGAAGTGAGGTCTCTGACGCCTCGCTCCCCTACGACCTTATAGGTTATGGGACTCCTTTACCTTTTACCTTCTTTCTTCTTCTTCTTCTTCTTCTTCTTCCTTCTTCTTCTTCTTCTTCTTTCCTTCTT
>CM054162.1:7556457-7558957 GCA_028751875.1 Rapana venosa
AATAATGATAATATTTAACTACAACATTATTACAACCCTTAACAAGAAAATGTACCAATAAGAATAACATGTACCAGTCAGTCTGTTTTGTCTTGTCTGTTTATTTTCTCCCCCCCCCCTCGTCCTCTTCTCCCCCCCCCCCCCCCCCCCCCCCACATCCCTGTGGGGGAAACCAGGAGATCTGTTTGTATAAATAACGCCTTTCTACAGTTTAGAAATTCTGTGCAAGGAATTCTTCTTTTTCTTGCTTTATTATTCCTCGCTTTGTTGTGCTTTTATTCCTTTTTTTTTTTTGGGGGGGGGGGGGGGGGTTCTTTTTTTTGTTTTCCTTTTTTTCTGGTCGTTTTCTATCATTCTTGGGTCCAATCTCCTGTTTTTGTGTTTTCTGTGTGTATGGTGTTGTGTGTGTGTGTGTGTGTGTGTGTGTGTGTGTGTGTGTGTGTGTGTGTGTGTGTTTGCGCGCATATAATTATCACGTGTATCCTTATGCGTTCCCTTCACATACATATAACTGTATGTTTGTGTGTGTGTGTTGTGTGTGTGTGTGTGTGTGTGTGTGTGTGTTTGTTTTTTTCCTATAGGTATCACTTTGAACGTGACGGCCCGAATTCAACTTTTTGCCCTACGAATGTCCGAGATCCTAATGTGAGACGCCTGTGGGGTTGCTGGGCAACAGGGTGCGCCCCAAACAACGATTTCATCTTCCCTAATGGCACGTGCTTCCCAACACTACTTCAAAAAGAGACCTTGGAGTTGGCAAGAATGTCGTCAAAACGGGGGTTTTTTTCTTCTCTTTTTTTTTCCCCCCCGTTTGTTTTTTTTTATTAGGTTTTTTGTGTGGTTTTCTTTGTGTCTTTTTTTGTTGTTCTTTTTAAGAGATGATGATGGTTATTTGGGTTGTATTTGGGTTGGGTGGTGGTGGGGGTTTTGGGGGTGGGGGATGGTTGTGGTGGGGGTGGTTGTAGTGTGTGTGGGTGTGTGTGTGTGTGTGGTTTGTGGTGGGTGGTGTGGGGGTTGGTGGTGGTGGGGGGTGGTGGTGGGGGGGTGTTGGTGTGGTGTGTGTGTGGTGTGTTTGGGGTGGTGGTTTTAGAGTGGTGTGTGTGTGGGGGTGTGTGTGTTGTGTGTGGTTGTGTGTTTGGTGGGGGTGGGATGATGAGGGGTAGTAGAGTGGGGGTGAAGGGTGCTGGTGGTGTGTGGTTGTGTGTGTGTGTGTGTGTGGTTTTTTGGGGGGTTTTTAAAAAAAAATCTTGTTGTTTTGTTGTTCCCTTTCTTTCTTTTTTTTGTAGGGGTGGGGGTTTTTTTTAAATATTTTTCTTGGTTTGTTTGTTTGTTATTGTTTGATTCAGTGCAAAGCTGAAGCTTTTTTAAACTTTTGTCATAGTTTGTTTGTGTAAAGTCTATCTATCTATCTATTACTATCTATCTACACTATTATCATCTATTATCATCTATCTACTATCTATCTATCTATCTTCTATCTAACTATCTTTGTCTCTCCTATAATTTTTAAAACTTTGATATATAGAAATTAGAGCGTATAGAAACCATTTTCACATTGTTTACGAGGACGTTTACGGGGGGGAGGGGAAGGGGGTTAGACAGGGATTTATTTTTTTTAAAAAAATATGTTTTCTTTTATTTTGGGGCACTGGAATAAACAAAATAAACTTTTTTTTCAAACCCGTCCCCTTGTGTTGCAGTTTATAATTTTTGCCCGTTCCTCCACAGAAAGCCCTCTTCCGAAATAACCCCGGGGAAAACGTTCCCCAAAAATTTTGGTGCGTTCGCACCCGGGGGCCCCCTCGGTTTAAGTCCACCCAAGGGGTTTTTTGGGGAGAGTGGAGTCGTATGTTAAAACCCCAAAATGGGGAAGGGTTTTGTGTTCGGATTTATATAAAAATTTTTTTATTAAATATGAATAATACAATATAATATTAATAACAACATTCAACATAATATAAATAATATAATATAAATACATACATCATACAAACATGCCCAATACAGATTATCATTTTAATTTTTGATAATATAACATAATATGATATAATATAATAATATATATTATAATACACACACATACACACACACACACATACATACATGAGCGCTTTGATTTGTTGCTTGACAAGATTCAGCGCTATATAAATTCCATACATTATTATTATGATTATATGATGATGATGATGATGATGATGATGATGATGATGATGATGATGATTATTATTTTACATACATACATGCATACATACATAACACACAAGTTTTTTTTCTTGAAATAAAAAACAAAATCAACATCAAACACTTTTATTCTTCTTTCTTTTTTAAAAATCATTTCTCTCTCTCTCTCTCTCTCTCTCTCACTCTCCTCTCTCCTCTCTCTCTCTCTCTCTCTCTCTCTCTCTCAAGGGTTATTTCCCTTGTTTTTATTGCGAGACTGTATAAGTATTGGGTTATTATTATTAAGATGTATCCCTAACGGGCGGGGACTGGATGTAAA
>CM054162.1:7563957-7573957 GCA_028751875.1 Rapana venosa
TTTTTCGCCAGGCGACGATTGCGAAAACGATCTGGATGCCTGCGCGGACGAGCCTTGCCCCTTGCTGACCAACTGCACTGATCTGAGCGCGGAGGAGCACAGGGCAGCAGGGGTCAACAGCACTGGCTACAACTGCACCGACTGTCCCACAGGCTTCACGCTCAACGTCACTGGGGGGGACGTCCCGACCTGTTACGGTAACTGTCTTGTCCTTTAGCTGTTACGGTAACTGTCTTGTCCTTTACCTGTACCGTAACTGTCTTGTCTCTGTTACGGTAACTGTCTTGTCCTTTACCTGTTACCGTAACTGTCTTGTCTTACCTGTTACCGTAACTGTCTTGTCTCTGTTACCGGAACTGTCTTGTCTTACCTGTTACGGTAACTGTCTTGTCTTAGCTGTTACGGTAACTGTCTTGTCCCTACCTGTTACGGTAACTGTCTTGTCTTACCTGTTACGGTAACTGTCTTGTCTTAGCTGTTACAGTAACTGTCTTGTCCCTACCTGTTACGGTAACTGTCTTGTCCCTGTTACGGTAACTGTCTTGTCCCTGTTACGGTAACTCTCTTGTCTCTGTTACGGTAACTGTCTTGTCCTTAGCTGTTACGGTAACTGTCTTGTCCCTGTTACGGTAACTGTCTTGTCCTTTACCTGTTACCGTAACTGTCTTGTCTTACCTGTTACGGTAACTGTCTTGTCTCTGTTACGGTAACTGTCTTGTCCTTAGCTGTTACCGTAACTGTCTTGTCCCTACATGTTACGGTAACTGTCTTGTCCCTTACCTGTTACGGTGACTGTCTTGTCCCTACATGTTACGGTAACTGTCTTGTCCCTGTTACGGTAACTGTCTTGTCCCTACCTGTTACGGTAACTGTCTTGTCTTACCTGTTACCGTAACTGTCTTGTCCCTTACCTGTTACCGTAACTGTCTTGTCTCTGTTACGGTAACTGTCTTGTCCCTGTTACGGTAACTGTCTTGTCTTAGCTGTTACGGTAACTGTCTTGTCTTACCTGTTACGGTAACTGTCTTGTCTCTGTTACGGTAACTGTCTTGTCCCTGTTACGGTAACTGTCTTGTCCCTACCTGTTACGGTAACTGTCTTGTCCTTAGCTGTTACGGTAACTGTCTTGTCTTAGCTGTTACGGTAACTGTCTTGTCCCTTACATGTTACGGTAACTGTCTTGTCCCTACATGTTACGGTAACTGTCTTGTCCCTTACCTGTTACGGTGACTGTCTTGTCCCTTACCTGTTACGGTGACTGTCTTGTCTTAGCTGTTACGGTAACTGTCTTGTCTTAGCTGTTACGGTAACTGTCTTGTCTTACCTGTTACGGTAACTGTCTTGTCTCTGTTACGGTAACTGTCTTGTCTCTGTTACGGTAACTGTCTTGTCCCTTAGCTGTTACGGTAACTGTCTTGTCCCTACCTGTTACGGTGAATATCTTGTCCCTTACCTGTTACGGTAACTGTCTTGTCTTACCTGTTACGGTAACTGTCTTGTCTTACCTGTTACGGTAACTGTCTTGTCTTACCTGTTACGGTAACTGTCTTGTCCTTAGCTGTTACGGTAACTGTCTTGTCTTAGCTGTTACGGTAACTGTCTTGTCCCTTACATGTTACGGTAACTGTCTTGTCCCTACATGTTACGGTAACTGTCTTGTCCCTTACCTGTTACGGTGACTGTCTTGTCCCTACCTGTTACGGTAACTGTCTTGTCCCTTACCTGTTACGGTGACTGTCTTGTCTTAGCTGTTACGGTAACTGTCTTGTCCCTTACGTGTTACGGTAACTGTCTTGTCCCTACATGTTACGGTAACTGTCTTGTCCCTTACCTGTTACGGTGACTGTCTTGTCCCTACCTGTTACGGTAACTGTCTTGTCCCTTACCTGTTACGGTGACTGTCTTGTCCCTACCTGTTACGGTAACTGTCTTGTCCCTTACCTGTTACGGTGACTGTCTTGTCTTAGCTGTTACGGTAACTGTCTTGTCCCTACCTGTTACGGTAACTGTCTTGTCCCTACCTGTTACCGTAACTGTCTTGTCCCTTACCTGTTACGGTAACTGTCTTGTCCCTTACCTGTTACGGTAACTGTCTTGTCTCTGTTACTGTAACTGTCTTGTCCCTGTTACGGTAACTGTCTTGTCCCTTACCTGTTACGGTAACTGTCTTGTCTCTGTTACTGTAACTGTCTTGTCCCTGTTACGGTAACTGTCTTGTCCCTTACCTGTTACGGTAACTGTCTTGTCTCTGTTACTGTAACTGTCTTGTCCCTGTTACGGTAACTGTCTTGTCCTTTACCTGTTACGGTAACTGTCTTGTCTCTGTTACCGTAACTGTCTTGTCCCTTACCTGTTACGGTAACTGTCTTGTCTCTGTTACCGTAACTGTCTTGTCCCTTACCTGTTACGGTAACTGTCTTGTCCCTACCTGTTACCGTAACTGTCTTGTCCCTTACCTGTTACAGTAACTGTCTTGTCCCTACCTGTTACGGTGAATATCTTGTCCCTTACCTGTTACGGTAACTGTCTTGTCTTACCTGTTACGGTAACTGTCTTGTCCCTTACCTGTTACGGTGACTGTCTTGTCTTAGCTGTTACGGTAACTGTCTTGTCCCTACCTGTTACGGTAACTGTCTTGTCCCTACCTGTTACCGTAACTGTCTTGTCCCTACCTGTTACCGTAACTGTCTTGTCCCTTAGCTGTTACGGTAACTGTCTTGTCCCTTAGCTGTTACGGTAACTGTCTTGTCCCTTACCTGTTACGGTGACTGTCTTGTCTTAGCTGTTACGGTGAATATCTTGTCCCTTACCTGTTACGGTAACTGTCTTGTCTTACCTGTTACGGTGACTGTCTTGTCTTAGCTGTTACGGTAACTGTCTTGTCCCTTAGCTGTTACGGTAACTGTCTTGTCCCTACCTGTTACGGTGAATATCTTGTCCCTTACCTGTTACGGTAACTGTCTTGTCTTACCTGTTACGGTAACTGTCTTGTCCCTGTTACGGTAACTGTCTTGTCCCTTAGCTGTTACGGTAACTGTCTTGTCCCTACCTGTTACGGTAACTGTCTTGACCCTGTTACGGTAACTGTCTTGTCCCTTACCTGTTACGGTAACTGTCTTGTCCCTTACCTGTTGCAGTAACTGTCTTGTCCCTTACCTGTTACGGTAACTGTCTTGTCCCTTACCTGTTACGGTAACTGTCTTGTCCCTACATGTTACGGTAACTGTCTTGTCCCTTACCTGTTACGGTGACTGTCTTGTCTTAGCTGTTACGGTAACTGTCTTGTCCCTTACCTGTTACGGTAACTGGCTTGTCCCTTACCTGTTACGGTAACTGTTTTGTCCCTACCTGTTACCGTAACTGTCTTGTCCCTGCCTGTTACGGTAACTATCTTGTCTTACCTGTTACCGTAACTGTCTGTGCGTGTGAATGTGTGTGAATGTGTGTGTGAATGTGTGTTCATTCATTCATTCATTCATTCATTCATTCTTTCATTCTTTCATTCATTCGTTCATTCGTTCATTCATTCATTCATTCATTCATTCATTCCTTCGTTTGTTTGTTCATTCATTCATTCATTCATTCATTCATTCATCATTCATTCATTCATTCGTTTGTTTGTTCATTCATTCATTCATTCATTCTTTCATTCATTCATTCATTCATTCCTTCATTCGTTCATTCGATCCTTCCTTCACTCCTTTCTTGCAGACGTGAACGAGTGTGAGAAGTCACCGTGCTCGGCCAATGCCACCTGCACTAACACGCAGGGAAGCTACACCTGCACGTGCTCATCTGGATTTCGCCTGAATCCCAACCACAACTCTGTCTGCGATGGTCAGTCTGTCTGTCTGTCTGTCTGTCTTTCTTGTCTGTCTGTCTGTCTGTCTTTCTTGTCTGTCTGTCTGTCTGTTTATCTGTTGGTTCGGCTGTCTTGTCGACATGTCTTGGCTGGCTGTCTGTTTGTTTGTCTGTTTGTCCGCCTGTCTGCATGTTTGTTTGTCTGTCTGCCTGCCTGTTTGTCTGTATGTTTGTCTCCCTGTCTGTATGTTTGTCTTTTTGTCTGTCTGCCTGCCTGTTTGCATGTTTTATTTATTTATTTATTTATTTATTCTTTTATATCGAGGAGTTTTTATTTAGTTTTATATATATATTTTATTCTTGTATATCGAGGATAATGGAATAAGCACTTTATTTATTTATTTATTCTTTTATATCGAGGAGTTTTTATTTAGTTTTTTTAATATTTTATTCTTGTATATCGAGGATAATGGAATAAGCGTTTATGTGCTTTTTTTTTACATCCAGTTCCCGTGTGTATGCGGTTTTGTAAATTCTGTCATCTGTTCCCACCGGCACACAATGGCCTACTCTGACGAAAAGCGTAACAGGATTTAACGTGCGCGCAAGATGTTCTGCGTGCGTTCACACACGGGGACCTCAGTTTATAGTCTCATCCGAAGGACTTTTTTGGGGGAGAGTGGAGTCGGCACTGATGTCAACTCCAGGGGATCGGAAAACATCCCCCTTGAACGGGAATCGAACCCGGGTCGTCAGAGGATAATGGAATAAGCACGTACGTGCTTGTTTTTCCCCCTTTACATCCAGTCCCCGTGCGTAGGCGCTTTTGTCGGCAGGCGCGTTGGTTACCTGTAGAGCGCTGATGCCCTGTTACAGACATCAACGAATGCACAGAGCAGACGGACAATTGCGAGCAGCTTTGTGTCAACACAGAGGGCAGCTTCACCTGCGCCTGTCTCTCTGGCTTCAACATCAACGCCACCACCGGCAACACTTGCGACAGAGGTACGCGGACTGGCTAGCTGGCTGGCTGGCTAGGTGGCTGGCTGGGTGGTTTGGTGGGTGGGTGGGTTGGTGGGTGTGTGGGTGGTAGGGAGTGGCTGGGTGGGTGGGTGGGTTGGTTGGTTGGTTGATGGGTGGCTGGCTAGGTGGTTTGGTTGGTTGGTTGGTGGGTGGCTTGCTAGGTGGTTTGGTGGGTTGGTTGGTTGGTAGGGAGTGGCTAGGTGGGTGGTGGGTGGCTGGTTGGTAGGGAGTGGCTAGATGTGTGTTGTGTGTGGGTGGGTTGGTGGGTTGGTGGGTGGGTGGGTGGGTGGCGTGGCTGCGTGGGTGGGTGGCTGGCTAGGTGGTTTGGTGGGTGGCTGGTTGGTAGGGAGTGGCTGCGTGGGTGGGTGGTTGGCTAGGTGGCTGGGTAGTTGGGGTGGGGTGGGGTGTTGATGGTTGCAGTCGGTGACTGGCTTGGGTGGGTGGTTGATTGGGGGGTTTATCTGATCTTAGCAGGTAACACAGAACTACACCACACCACGCCACATCACTGCATATCACATAAAATTTCACCACAACACACAGCGCCTTACTTCATCACACCCACCCACCCACCCACCCACACACTACACTACATCACACAACACCACACCTCTCCACACTACACTACACACCACAGCCCACCACAGCACACCACACACACACCACACCACACCACACCACATGACACACACCATACCTCACCACACTACCTGCATTTCACATTATCGTGTTGGTTGCAATTCAAGATGCTTTTTTTTGCAGTTCAAGATTTTTTTTTTGCAATTCAAGATCCCTTTTTTGCCGTTCAATATCCTCTTTTTTTGCATATCAAAATCCTCATTTGCATATCAAGATCCTTTTTTGCAATTCAAGATCCATTTTTGCAGTTTAAGATCCTCTTTTTTGCAGTTCAAGATTTTTTTTGCAGTTCAAGATTTTTTTGGGTTGCAAATCAAGATTTTTTGGGCAGTTCAAGATTTGTTTTTGCAGTTCAAGATATTGCAGTTTTAGATCCTTTTTTTGTAGTTCAAGATCCTCTTTTCCAGTTCAAGATTTTTTTTGCAATTCAAGATTTTTTTGGCAATTCAAGATCCTTTTTGGCACTTCAAGATCCTTTTTTGATCCTTTTTTGCAATTCAAGATCCTTTTTTGCAATTAAAAATCCTTTTTTGCAGTTAAAAATCCCTTTTTGCAGTTTCAAGATTTCTCTATTCAAGATATTTTTATTCAGTTCTAGATCGTTTAGTTTTTTTGCAGTTCAAGATCCCTTTTTTGCAGTTCAAGATTTTTTTTGCAGCTCAAGACTTAAAATTTTTTTTTTGCATTTCAAGATTTTTGTTTGCAGTTCAAGACTTACATTTTTTTTTTGCAGTTCAAGAGATTTTTTTTTTGCAGTTCAAGACTTAAAATTTTTTTTGCAATTCAAGAATTTTTTTTTTGCAGTTCAAGATTTTGTATTTATTTATTATTTATTTTGTTTTGCAGTCCAAGACCCGTGTGCCAGTTTGAAGAACTGCTCCTACGCCTGTCAGAACGTGTCAGGAGTGCACCAGTGTGTGTGTGCCAGTGGCTACCAGCTGGCAGGAGATCAAGTCTCCTGCGAAGGTGAGACCAGCAGAATCTCTCCAGGCTAGAAGAGACTCATTCGTGAATTTCTGGAAACTCTGTCTTTTTTAAAAAAAAAATAAAAAAATAAAAAAAATGTAGTCTTATAGTAGATTTGTTTGGCTGTTTGTTGTTGTTGATTTTGTTGTTGTTGTTGTTGTTGTTGTTGTTGTTGTTGGTGTTCTTCTTGTTCTTCTTCTTTCTTTTCTTCTTCTTCTTCTTCTTGTTTCTTCTTCTTCGTTCTTCTTCTTGTTCTTCCTTCTCTTTTCTTCTTCTTCTTTTCTTCTTCTTCTTCTTTCTTCTTTTTCTTCTTCTTCTTCTTCTTTCTTCTTTCTTTCTTCTTTCTTCTTCTTCTTCTTCTTTCTTTCTTTCTTCTTCTTCTTCTTCTTCTCTTCTTCTTCTCTTCTTCTTCTTCTTCTTCTTCTTCTTCCTTCTTCTCTTCTTTCTTCTTCTCTTCTTCTTCTTCTTCTTCTCTTCTTCTTCTTTCTTCTTCTTCTTCTTCTTCTTCTTTCTTCTTCTTCTTCTTTTTCTCTTCTTCTTCTTCTTCTTCTTCTTTCTTCTTTCTTCTCTTCTTCTTCTTCTCTTCTTCTTCTTCTTCTTCTTCTTCTTTCTTCTTCTTCTTTTCTTCTTCTTCTTCTTCTTTTCTTCTTCTTCTTCTTCTTCTTCTTCTCTCGTCTCATCGTCTTCTTTGAACACTTAGACAGCAACTTTCATTGTCATGTAAGCCAAAAGGCCCTGCCCTATTAATGTTAAACACTGGGATGGCAACAGGATGTCCGTTCTGCACTGTTATTTGCAAATATGGTACTTTTATGTGCATCAGAATGTTTGTTATCATTTTTCAACGTTTTTGTGTGTGTGTTACCTGGGGATGATAAATTAAGCGGAATGGCTTGCGTCCTCAAGCACAGCCTGGTTTTATTATAGTCTCAAAGAACGAAATTATTTAGGTAATGTGTTATTTAATGTTGTTGCTTTTTCCAGATGGAGGGTGTTAAGATATGTGAAGGTATTAGGAGGTAATGGTTTTGAACTTGGCAGTGAAAGTTACTGAAGCGACTGAAAGTGATTGAGGTGATAGACAGCCCTGATATGGGTTTCGTGGCCACCTCACCTCACCTCACCTCACCTCACCTCACCTCACCTCACCTCACCTCACCTCACCTCACTTCACCTCACCTATCCCGTAGTCCCATGAACCGTAGGGGGCACTAATGAAGATTTTGCAACCAGCTTCCTCCACTCCCAGCTGTCCTTCGCTTTCTGTAGTAATTCGTTTCACTCTGAAGCCAGTCCACTCTCTGATGTTGTCTTCCCTTCGTTTTCTCTTTCTGGTCGGTAGGGCTGTAAACAATATGGTAGACGTAAAATCGAACACACACACACACACACACACACACACACACACACACACACACACACACACACACACACACACACACACACACACACACACACACACACACACACACACACACCACGCACGCACGCACGACAGCACGCACGCACCACCACGCACGCACGCACGCACCACGCACGCACGCACGCACACGCACCACGCACCACGCACGCACGCACCACCACCCGCACCACCACACCACCAACACACACCACACACACACACACAACACACACACACACCACACACCACCCCCACACACACACACAACACACACACACACACAAACACATCCACCACCCCACACCACCCACTCACCACACCCCCACCCCCCACCCACCACCCCACACACACACACACGACACACACACACACACCCACACACACACACACACACACACACACACACACACATACATCCCCCCCCACACACACACACCCCCCCACCCCCCACCACCCACACACACCATAAAAAAAATCCGAAGACACACACACACACACACACACAACCCACACACCCACACACACACACACACTAAAAAAAATATGCTCTAGAATGGAAAGCTTGTACCGGGAACGCCTGACAGGATGATACGAATGCATTGGTGGTGGTTGTGGCTCTGTGCAGACGTGGACGAGTGTAGCCAGAACCTGTGCTCTCAGCAGTGCACCAACAGCGATGGAGGCTACACCTGCTCCTGCTTCCCTGGCTTCCAACTGGACAAGGACAAAGTCAGCTGCACTGGTACGTAGTGGAGACGTGTGTGTGTGTGTGTGTGTGGATGTTTGGGATGTTTTCAGCTTTCTTCCTTTGGCGTTTTGGTTTTGGGGTTTTTGGGGACGGCCTAGCTCCGTGGTCAGGAGCACACACACACTCTCTCTGTCTCTGAATTGATTTGTGATGAATATTCAAGAAATGGGTGATGTAATTTCTTTATTATTGCTGATATATCATTTTAATATTTATATTCATTGATTGTAATGTGTTTATAACACTCATGTCATAATGTCCACTCCACACGCCCCTCGTTCCTTTGTATTGTGGCTTAAGGCCGATGTACAATAAAAGTCTGAAGTCTGAAGTGTCTCTCTCTCTGTCTCCTCTCTGTCCTCTCTCTCTGTGTCTCTCTGTCTCTGTGTCTCTGTGTCTCTCTCTCAGTCTCTCTGTCTCTCCTCTCCAATGTCTCTCTCTCTCCTCTCTCTTTCTCTCTCTCTCTGTCTCTGTCTCTGTCTCGCTGTCTCTCTCTCTCTGTGTCTCTCTCTGCCTCTCTCGATTTGCCCTAAACTGTCGCTGATTTGCAGGTAACACGACACTGGTGTGTGTGTGTGTGTGTGTGTGTGTGTGTGGTGTGTGTGTGGTGTGTGTGTGAGTGTGTGTGTGTGTGTGGTGTGGTGTGTGTGTGTCGTGTGTATGTGTGTGTATTCGTTCAATGTACAGTAAAAGTCTGAAGTATGAAGTCTCTCTCTCTCTCTCTCTCTCTCTCTCTCTCTCTCTCTCTCTGTCTGTCTTAATACAACAAGCTTTTTCTCTTATGGATGGCATGGAATATACATCTAGACAGGCAGTGATTTTTTGCTACTGTTTTTTCTTTCACTGAAAAAAAAAGAGCTTGGGTATTGTGTATGTTATCCAGGGTTTTTGCCCACTCTGTAGCATGACCCATTTCTCCTACGCCAACCATGTATTATGTATGGCCTAAGACCGAGATACATTACCATGACTGAGTTCTGAGTTCTGAGTTTTCTCTCTCTCTCTGTCTTAATACAACAAGCTTTTTCTCTTATGGATGGCATGGAATATACATATATACATCTACACAGGCAGTGATTTTTAGCTACTGTTTTTTCTTTCACTAAAAAAAAAAGAGCTTGGGTATTGTGTATGTTATCCAGGGTTTTCGCCCACTCTGTAGCATGGTCCAATTTCTCCTACGCCAACCATGTATTATGTATGGCCTAAGGCCGAGATACATTAACATGTCTGAGTTCTGAGTTCTGAGTTCTCTCTCTCTCTGACTTAATACAACAAGCTTTTTCTCTTATGGATGGCATGGAATATACATATATATATCTACACAGGCAGTGATTTTTAGCTACTGTTTTTTCTTTCACTAAAAAAAAATGAGCTTGGGTATTGTGTATGTTATCCAGGTTTTTGCCCACTCTGTAGCA
>CM054162.1:7591457-7593957 GCA_028751875.1 Rapana venosa
ATCCCTCTCTCTATCTATCTATCTATCTATCTATCTATCTATCTATCTATCTATCTATTTATCTATCTATCTATCTATCTATCTATCTATCTATCTATCTATCTATCTATCTATCTATCATCTATCTATCTATCTATCTATTTATATCTCTATATATCTCTATATCTACCTATCTATCTATCTATCTATCTATCTATCTATCTATCTATCTATCTATCTATCTATCTATCTATCTATCTATCTATCTACCTCTCCCCCTATCTCTCTCTCTATCTCTCTCTATGTCTCTCTATCTATCTATCTATCTATCTATCTATCTATCTATCTATCTATCTATCTATCTATCTATCTATCTATCTATCTATCTATCTATCATCTATCTATCTATCTATCTATCTATCTATTTATATATATATCTCTATATTTATCTATCTATCTATCTATCTATCTATCCCTCTACCTCTCCCCCTATCCCTCTCTCTATCTCTCTCTATGTCTATCTATCTATCTATCTATCTATTTATCTATCTATCTATCTATCATCTATCTATCTATCTATCTATCTATCTATCTATCTATTTATATCTCTATATATCTCTATATTTATCTATCTATCTATCTATCTATATATCTATCTATCTATCTATCCCTCTACCTCTCCCCCTATCCCTCTCTCTATCTCTCTCTATGTCTATCTATCTATCTATCTATCTATCTATCTATCTATCTATCTATCTATCTATCTATCTATCTATTTATCTATCTATCTATCTATCATCTATCTATCTATCTATCTATATCTCTATATATCTCTATATTTATCTATCTATCTATCTATCTATCTATCTATCTATCTATCTATCTATCCCTCTACCTCTCCCCCTATCTCTCTCTCTATCTCTCTCTATGTCTCTCTATCTCTCTCTCTATCTATCTATCTATCATCTATCTATCTATCTATCTATCTATCTATTTATATATATATCTCTATATTTATCTATCTATCTATCTATCTATCTATCTAATCTATCTATCTATCTATCTATCTATCTATCTACATCTCTCCCTATCTCTCTATCTCTCTCTATGTCTCTATCTATCTATCTATCTATCACTATCTATCCATCTATCTATCTATCTATCTATCTATCTATCTATCTATCTATCCATCTCTCTCTCTTTATCTATCTATCTATCTATCTATCTATCTATCTATCTATCTATCTATCTATCTATCTATCTATCTATCTATCCATCCATCCATCTCTCTCTCTCTCTATCTATCTACATCTCTCTCTATCTCTCTCTCTATCTCTATCTATCCATCTATATCTAACCCCCAACCCAACCACCAATCCATCCACCCATCCATCCAACCCACCAACCCACCCACCCACCCCACGTCACATCATGTCATGTCAATTCAATTCAAGTCATGTCTCTCTGCCCCTCTCTGTCCACTCCAGTCTGCCCGAACGGCAAATACGGACAGGACTGCGCGTCAGACTGCGCCTGTGTGACGGCCAACACGCAGTCGTGCGACGTCAACAATGGCACCTGCGCTTGCAACACCGGCTGGAAAGGGGTCACCTGCAGTGACGACATCGACGAGTGTGTGACCAACGCGTCAGCCTGCGCTCACGTCAGCAACTCCACCTGCGACAACACCAAGGGCTCGTACCTGTGTCGGTGCAAACCTGGCTTTTCCACGTCGGGAGGCCTGTGTTTAGTGTTGGTGGTGTGTGTGTGTGTGTGGGGGGGGGTGGGTAAGGGGTGGGGTGGGGGTGGTTGGGGGGGGGTGGGAGAGAGGGGGGTGTGGTGGTGGTGGGGGGGGGTTGGGGGGTGGGGGGGTAGGTGAGGGGTGTGGGTGGTGGGTGAGGGGGGGTTGGGGGATGGGGGGGGGGGTGGGGGTGAGGGTAGGGTGGGGGTGAGGAGTTTGGGTGGGTGGGGGTGGGGTGGGGGGTTGGGGGTGGGGTTGGTGTGTGGGTGAGGTGGGGTGGTGGGGGTGGGGTGGTGGGGTGGGTTAGGGGTGGGGGGTGAGGGTCAGGTTGGGGGGTGGGGGTGAGGGTTGGGGGGTGGGGTGGTGGTGGTGGGGGTGGGTGGTGGGGTGGTGGGTGTGGTTTTTTGTGGGGGGGGGGTAAGGGGTGTGTGTGGGGAGGGGTTTGGGGGTGGGTGGGGTGGTGGGTGTGGGGGGTTGGGTGTGAGGTGGGTGGGTGTGGGGGATGCGGGGTTGGTAGGGTGGTAGGGTGGTGGGTGTGGGGATGGGTTGGGTGTGGGGTGGTGGTGTGTTGGGGGATGGGTGGGTTGGTGGGGGTGGTAGTGTGGTTTGAGGGGGGTGGGAGTAGCAGAATGGTTGTTTGTGTGTGTGTTTCTTTATTTTATTTAATTTATTTATTCTTTTGTATCGAGGATAATGGAATAAGCACTCTGTGTTGTTTTTTTACATCAGGTCCTGTATGTGTGTATGTGTGTTTTTCCTATGTGTGTGTGCCTATGTGTG
>CM054162.1:7618957-7646457 GCA_028751875.1 Rapana venosa
ATTGGTCAGAGTTATGCCCCAGGAATCAGCGCGAACACACGCACAGAGGGCGCTGCAGGACAGACTCGTCCAATACGGAAGACGTCATTTCCTGCGCACCACGCATGCGCAAAAGTCACACTGCGCTGTCTACTGCCAATTTTGAACTTTTGTTTTTAAAAAAAATGATGGCTTTGGGGGGGGGGGGGGGGGGGCGGGGGGGCGGGGGGGATGAGGAAGGGGGTATTGTTTTGAATTTTGGTCATCAAATCGTGTGGACTGCGCAAAAGTGTGATTTTTTTCCTCTGCTTTGGAGAGAAACGATTTTGGTAAACAAACTTCTTTCTGTGAGGAGTTACAGCTTCCTCCATGTGTGTGCCTGTGTGTGTGTGTGTGTGTGTGTGCGCGCGCGCGCGTGCGTGTGTGCGCGTGCGTGCGTGCATGCGTGTGTATATATGTGTGTGTGTGTGTTTTGGGAGCGAGTAAGTTCCCACGCACACGTAATGAGTGTAACTTTGTATAAACGGCGAGCGTGTGTTTAGCAGAAAGGAGTTTTCCTTTTGTCATGTATATTGACCAAGTTGGAACATTCTTCAGTTGAGCTTGTTGCAATAATTATTCCATGAACAAATGGTTTTTTTTGGTTTGTTTGTTATTGGTTGACTTGATACGTATTTTATATTATATATTTTGTTTTCGTTGGAGTGTTATCTATGCTTTGCATGGAAGAGTGTTAAGAAGAGAGCTGAGGTCATTACTTTGCCGTAGGACATACTCATCACTCTTTGCTTCATTGTTTACCACGCAATGATTCCTAACACAGAAGACGGCGAAACGACATTCATTTTCTTTACAGAAACGTGAAAGATAGCCAGGAGTCTGCCTATGTATGGACATGACTATTTTTGATCGCTGCTTTGCAGGAAAAGACGAGCAACCTTTAGGATTTTACGACCAGGTTTTGAAACACCTGAAGTACCCGTAGCAATGGGGGTAGTCTGTTAAAGACATGGTTATGTTCACAAGTTGCATTGTCGATCTTATGTTTGTTTGTGGTGAGGTAAGGTGAAATATTGGGGACGGGATAGCTCAGTGGTCAGAGCACTCGCTTTCCCTAAGCTAAGGTGAAGCAGCATTGGGTGTGGTTACCAAGTGGATGGGTGACCGTTTACGCGCCTTGGATTTAGTACAGTCCCCCAGTTCACCCAGCTGTCAATGGGGACTTAGGGTCAGGGAAGGTGAAGCAGCGAGGGAGAGGAGGTAGATGGGCGCCGCCCTCAATATGCTGGCCCCTAGAGAAGTGAGGTCTCTGACGCCTCGTTCCCCGACGACCACATAGGTTATGGGACACCTTTTTCCTATTATCAATATATCACTGTCAGTCTTTCTTAGTACATTAGATAGAGGTCATAGTCAGCGCTATATAAATTCCATATATTATTATTATTATTATTAATATGCTGGCCCCTAGAGAAGTAAGGTCTCTGACGCCTCGCTTTCCAATGACCACATAGGTTATGGGACACCTTCACCTTTTACGTGAAATATTATTTGGAAGTAGCGAAACTTTGCATCGTATGCGTCTTCTTCTCCAGCTCTTACAGTTATATTGTGGCATAATCTAATTATAATTATTGTTATCATACATATCGCTGTTGTTATTATCGCCGCCATGTTATTAATTTATCGTCATTGTTTATCATCCTTTTCTCATGCGTACAAAGCAAACACAATGGTGGTAATCACCCAATAACTGGATATATGTAGGCGTGCATGTATGTATGTTTGTTATTATATATTTTGCGTGTGACTGGTGGAAAAAGCTATTTTAAAAAACTATAACGAAGCGTTTGTACATTGCAGTTTTGATTATCTATACTATGTAGTTCACTTAGCCATGAAACACGAGCAATGAAACAAAATGGAAATATTCTTGTATAAATGTCCATGCTTTGGAAAGTGACATTTTGTCCTTGCTCGATATAAACAAAAGTGATGAAATATTACTTTCGTAATCACTTTTTAAACATCGAAATCAAATGTATCCTTGTTTGTTTAACATGAGAAATAAAGACCATCAACATGATCTGTGTCGGATGTTTACTGCGCCATCTGAGTCAGAATAACACTCAGGCGAGTAAATCTTCAACGCAGACCTCAAATTTAAGTTTCAGAACTGTGCGGCTCCCGCCTCCCCCCTTCTTCCCCCCCCCCCATCCTCACGAAATTGCCCCTCAGGAAATGTCTAATGACACATAGACAAAATAAAGATGGCCACAGTCTATTTAAAATCTACTAGTGTCGTTTCCATCAATATTTTGTTCTAGGGAGAAGATGTTGTGTTTCATGGTGATTTGTAAATTCATAGTAACTATGGTTAGTAATCTTGCGTCATAATCTTTCTTTACGGACGTGAGTGTACGTGTATGAGTGATATTTCAAAATATGGAATAAGTCATATCAGATCAAAATTTCATTGATTAAACAAGGATACATTTGATTTCGATGTTTAAAAAGTGATTACGAAAGTAATCATTTCATCAATTCATTTCATCCCTTGCCTCCCCCCCCCCCCCTTCTCTCTCACATTCCTCCCCCCTCCCCTCCTCCTCCCCCCCCCCAACTCCCTTCTCCACGTTATGCATTGTAAATAGCAAACAATATATACTCATTTTGTATGTGATAACAAAGGTGTACTATACCGGTAGTCTCTGATTTTCAATTCTTTTTTTGTGGTTTTTTTGGTTGGTCGTTGTTTTTGGTTTTCTTTATTTACGGTTTTGCCTAAGATCTGAAGAGAGAAGTCCACAAGGAAGGACTTTAGGATACTTTCAGCCTATAATAATATTACTATGATCATTATTGTGGATTGTATAGCTGGCGTAGAGGCGTTTCATAACCACCAAGAATAACCAATCTCCATATCAGTAAGAACAAGTATGCTTTCACATACCAGATCACGCAATTTGCTGTTGTTTTGTTTTTGTGTTGTTGGCTTTTTATTTCGATTTTTTTTATTGGGAGGAGGGGAGGGGGAGTCATGCAATTCACTCTTGTCTTAGTTTGATTTTTGTATTGATTTTTTTGTTTTAATTTTTTTGGGGGTGGTGAGGTGGGGGTGGGGTGGGGAGTTGGTCAATTTTTGAGAAGGAAGCTTAGAAGAGTTTCCTTAAAGTTGCAAGGAAGAGGAGAAAGTGTTCAGTTTTTGTTATGAATTGTGTGATATTTTTGTTGTTGTTCAGCTGAAGATAATCAATCCAAAGGAGAAGATTGCTGGCTATGATTGTTTGTGTGTTGTTGTTGTTGTTGTTGTTGTTGTTATCGTTGTTGTTGTGTGATGATCTGCGATCTTTTGTTTCAAATTCGAAAATCAAAACAAATTAGTGCATGCATGACAGGGGAATGAAAGGGGTTTCCTTCTCATCTTTTGTGTGTTTTGTTGTGTGTGTGTGTGCGTTGTGTTGTTGTGTGTCAGAGAGAAAAAGATAGAGAGAGGGAGAGAAGAAGATAGAGGGGGGAGGAGAGGGTGGAGAGAAAGAGAGAGGGAGAGAGAGAGAGAGATGGAGAGAGGAGGGAGAGAGATTGAGAGAGAGAGGGAGAGAGATTGAGAGAGAGAGGGAGAGAGAGAGAGAGAGAGAGAGAGAGAGGAGAGGAGAGAGAGAGAGAGAGAGAGAGAGAGGAGAGAGAAGAGAGAGAGAGAGAGAGAGAGAGAGGAGAGAGAGGAGAGAGAGGAGAGAGAGAGAGAGAGAGAGAGAGAGAATCTCAACATCGTTTTCATCCGTACATAACCTCCTCAAAAATGTCACTCTTCAAATTAATAGATTCTCACTCTGTTCAATCAGCAATCATCACAACCGCCCCGCTCTTCCACCCCCCTTCACCCCCAAACAACAAGGAACAGTCAGATATTGCTGGCGATATACTGACTGACTTGTACCTTGAAAACTTTCCGAGTTTTCGTCAATTCAGTTTTCTCCCTTTAATCCAATTTTCCCGTCATTCCAATCATCCTCCCATACATCCAGTTTTCTTATCCATCCAATTTTTTCCCCTTCAATCCAATTTTGTCATTAATCCAGTTTTTTTCCTTAATGCAGCTTTCTCATTGGTCCAATGTTCTTATCAATCCAATTTTTTCATCAATCCAATTTTTTATCAATCCAATTTTTTCATCAATCCAATTTTTCACCAATCCAATCCAGTTTTTCTCATCAATCCAGTTTTCTGAATCCAATTTTCTCCTCAATCCATTTTCCCCTCAATTCATCCCCCCCCCCCTTCAATCCAATTTTGTCATCAATCCACTTTGTTTTACCTCAATCCTTGCATGCTATGGGTATAGAAGGTTTGGAAGAGAGAGGGAGGGAGCGAAGTTAATTTATTGCGTATTTGTAAATTCGGATTCCAATCTTTAAGAAAAATGGCACTAATTTAATACAGATTTGACAACGAACCGTTTGTGTAAAATGGGGTCAGATTATGGCAACTCTGACAGAAGACAGCAATAACTTTGATCTTTTCTTTTTGGAATGAAAAGGGATTATCAATATTGTTATCATCGTTATTATTATGAGGGGTATGTGTGTGCGTGGGAGTACGAGTGGACTGGCGTAGTGGTTAGAGCCTTGTACTTGCGATCGGTCAGAGAATGAAGGCACAGGCTCCTCTATAGCAATGTTTGTTGTAGGGGAGATTTTTACCCCCACTGAGTTAACATCGATGCTGACTCCACTCTCCCCGAAAGTCCATGGGGATGAGTGCATGGAAAACATCGTTCCTCCCTTCATTTTCACCTATCCCGTAGTCCCGTGGACCGTGGGGGCACCACTGAAGATTTTCCAACCAGCTTCCTCCGCTACCCCTCCGGTCCTCTTGCTTTCTGTAACAAGTCGTTCCAACTCAAGGCCAAGTCCCTTCTCTCTGATGTTGTCTTTCCATCGTTTTCTCTGTCCGGATCTTCGTCTCCCTTTTTGAAGATCCAGCAGAAGAGTAGGCCGGCTGAGGCCGGTGGTATGGATGGCATCAGCGAGCCTAGCTTGCGCCGAACCATCTGGAGAGGGATGGGCTCCGCTCGATTTAAGTTTTTCCCACCACACGCTGCCTGAACATTCAGTGCAGTGTTGCCAACTAAGCTCATAAGTGAAGATTTTTTTTTGGGGGGTATCATCCCCGAAGTCGGAATTTGGCTGCCTTATTGGTGGGTTAAAAAAGAAAACACCCACAACAACACCACCACCGTTCGCATATGCAAAATCTTAGCATCAGTAAACCTTGGATCTGTAACTGAGGAACATAAAGGAGATCGTGGAAGGTAGAAATGTAGAAGTGCTTCTGGGGAGACTAAGCTGATATAACGATATATATATATATATATATATTATATATATATATATATATGTATATATATATATATATCTCGTAATATTACAATATATATAAAGATCATAATTATTGCTGTCAGGTCAAAGGTTCCTACTGTAAATTGTCCCAGCTAGCCAAAAGGTTTGCATTTAAAAAAAACCCACCACATAACAATTTGTATCGTTCAAATATAATACTTTTTTTTCCCGAAAATTAAAAAAAAACCTTGGAGGGAAGGAAAGGGAAGGGAAGGGAAGGGTGAGGGGTTAGGGATAAACCCAATTGTGCCTGACATTGTTGATTAATCCTCAATATTACATATCAAAAAGTGTACATTATCAAGTGTTGTGTAGTTCGGGTTTTTTTGGTTTTGTTTTCCTAAGACACGTAGTCTTTTCATGTCCAAAAGAAAAGTTGATCTTAAGAAAGGGAAAATATAAACTTCACATAGAGAAAGAAGCAAAAGCGGTTCGATGCAAGATTCTAGATTCAAAACGTAACTGTTGTGACAGTTTACAAAGCAGATTAAAACGTCCAGAAATACATTAAAAAAACAAACAAAAGCCAACTGTAACTCAAAGAACGAAATTGAAATAGACACAGATGTCTTTTATCATCCCTGAAGTCGGAATGCGGCTATCTTAACGGGTTGTGAGATACATATTCTCCTGCATTTTCGTTTTTTTTTCCTTCAGAGAAGACTTAAGAGATAACATTTATCTCTCTCCCTCTCCCTCTCTCTCTCTCTCTCTCTCTCTCTCTCTCCCTACCTCTCTCTCCCTCTATCTCTCTCTCCTTCTCTCTCTCTCCCTCTTTCCCTCTCTCTCCCTCTCCCTCTATCTCTCTCTCTCTCCCTCTCTCTCTCTCCCTCTCTCTCTCTCCCTCTTCCCCCTCTCTTCTCCCTCTCTCCCTCTCCCTCTTTCCCTCGCTCTCTCTCTCTCTCGCCCCCCCTCTCACTCCCCCCCCCCTCTCTCTCCCTCTCCCCCTATCTCTCTCTCTCTCTCTCTCTCTCTCCTTCTCTCTCCTCTCTCTCTCTCCTCTCTCTCGCCCCCCCTCTTATCTCCCCCCCTCTCTCTCCCTCTCTCTCCCTCTCTCTCCCTCTCCCCCTCTCTCTATTTCTCCCTCTTCCTCTCTCCCTCTCCTCCCTCTCTCTCCCTCTTCCCCCCCCTCTCTCTCTCCCCCTCTCTCTCCCTCTCTCTCCCTCTTCCTCCCTCTCTCCCTCCCTCCCTCTCTCTCTCTCCTTCTCTCTCCCTCTCTCTCTCCTTCTCTCGCCCCCCATCTCACTCCCCCCTCTCTCTCCCTCTCTCTCCCTCTCTCTCCCTCTCCCCCTCTCTCTATTTCTCCCTCTTCCTCTCTCTCTCTCCTCCTCTCTCTCTCCCCTCTCTCGCCCCCCATCTCACTTCCCCCCTCTCTCTCTCTCTCTCTCTCTTTCCCCGCGCCGAAGTCGGATGCGCTGGGCCTGACTTGTCAGGCGCTTAACGGCAGCGCAACGCATTTTCCGCTCATAATTATGACAAGAAACAGTAGTTGCTGTCTGAGTGTTTGATGAAGAAGAAGAAAAGGCTATTCACACACACAGTGTGAATTTTCTGACTGTGCTAAGCTGAGAAGCGCCCAACAACAAGAAACAGGCTCGCAGATAAAAATGAGGTGTACCTCTTATTTCATGAATAATGATATGTTTTTTAAAAAACCCACAGAAACTAGACTAGTCATTTTGTTTAAGTTTTAAAGATTAGAAACTAAAATGGACAAAAACATAAAGTATGTATAGGTGGATTCCTGCAGGAGTGAAATGTTTAAAATGGAACACGAAATAACTTGAACTGGGTTGCTATGTTAGTTAAACGTTCCTAAACTCTTCTTTATTTGTTGTTGCTGTTGTTGTTGTTGTTGTTTTTGTTGTTATGATGATGAATGGACAGAGTTGTGTATTTGGATAGCAAAGGGTTAAGTGTCTATTAGACGTTGCAGATATTATGTGGTTAATCAGCTTTACTCGTTATTATGATTATTTTTGTGAAGGTGGTTGTTGTTGTTGTTGTTGATATACCGTGTCTTTATAAAATGTATCGTCAATAAAGTGACATTGGAAACCTTTCCATACCACTGAGTGAGTGAGTGCTATGGGCATCTGTGTGATGTGTGTGTGTGTGTGTGTGTGTGTGTGTGTGTGTGTGTGTGTGTGTGTGTGTTGTATTGTCTGCTGGTCGTGGTGGTGGTAGTGATGTGTGTGTATGTGTGTTTCTCTCCTCTTGTTCTCTCTCTCTCTAACTCTGTGTGTGTGTGTGTGTACGTGCGTGCGTGCGTGCGTGCGTGTTTGTGTATGTCTCTCTCTCTCTCTGACTGTGTGTGTATGTTTATACCTTTGTTTGTATATGCTTACTTATCTAACCCTGTACAGGAACATATGACTTTTAAAAAAATATTTTGTGTTCTTTACCTTATGGGAACACACACACACACACACACACAAACCCCGCGCTCGCACACACGCATAAACACACACGCACGCATGCACGCACACGCACGCACGCATGCGCGCGCACACACAGATACGCACACGCACACACACGCATGCACGCACACACACACACACACACGAACGCATACACGCATGCACGCGCGCACCGGCTCCACCCCCCCCCACCCCCACACACAAACACACCCATATACACACACACATACACACACACATACACACACACATACACGCATCCCTCCTCCCCCCTTCCGCCACACACGACGGGATAGCCTGGTGGTTAGAGTGTTGCGCATTGTGATCTGCTGACCCGGGTTCGAATCTTGTTCAAGGGAATATTTTCCCCTGGAGTTAACATCAGTGCCGACTCCACTCTCCCCAAAAGTCCTTTGAATGAGACTATAAACCGAGGTCCCGTGTGTGAACGCACGCAGAACATCTTGCGCACACGTTAAAACCCATTCCGCTTTTCTAAGGACAGTAGGCCATGTGTGCCGGTGGGAACGGATGACGAAATTGACAAAACTGCAGACACACCGGGACTGGATGTAAATAAAAGCACATGAGAGCTTATTCCATTATCCTCGAAATAAAAGGATATAAAAAGACCACACCAAAAACCACATACACATACACACATACACGCACACTACACACACACACACACACACACACACTCGCACACACAAACACTTTCTCTCTCTTTCTGCCTCTCTCTCTTCCTTTCACCCTCTCTCTCTCTCTCTCTCTCTCTCTCCTCTCTCTCTCTCCCCCTCTCATCCCCTCCTTCTCTCCCTCTACGCCCCCCCCCTCCACCTCTCTCTCTCTCTCTTTACTACCCGAACTCACACTCATTTACAATCCAAAAAAACAACAACAAACCAACAAAATAAACACACACACGAAAAACAAACAAATCCCCGTTTTTCCTTCAGCCTCTACAAAACTCGAGAATCAGCGAAACGAGTACTGACAACACCCCCCCTCCCCCCGCACCTCCTCCCACCCCCACCCCCACCCCACACACACATACTCACTTCAAGACACGTCTACCAATCCAGCATTTAACGCATCAAACACGAGATAGACCAGACAGAGAGAAAGAGATCGAGATAGATAGAAAGAGAGGAAAGGAGACAGAGAGAGAGAAGAGAACGCACTATCGCCAACATAATTTCTTTTCTTTAATCAAGGGTTTGAAACCTTGTGTTGTTTGACAAGGCAGACATAGAGACAGACCAGACCAGACCAGACAAGACAAGACAAGACAAGACAAGAGAAGGCAGGCAATAATGTGGCAAGAAATCCAAGAAATGTTGACCGTTGTTATGGTGCGTGCGTTTGATGCTGTGATGTGGGTGGTGGGTTTGGTGCTGCACCCTGTTTTGCTGGGGTGGCGGTGGTTGACCAGTGCTGTGGACAAGGTCCAGATGAGCTTCGTCCATTTTCTGTTGCGGCGTTGTTTCGGAGGTAAGAGGGGGGAGGACTGTTGGTGAAGGTGTGTGTGTGTGTATGTTGGTTGGTGGGTGGTGTGTGTGTGTGTGTTTGTGGGTGGTAGTGCGTGTGTGTGTGTGTGGTGGTGGTGGTGGTGGTGGTGTGTGTGTGTGTGTGTGTGTGTGTGTGTGTGTGTGTGTGTGTGTGGTGTGTGTGGTGGTGGTGGTGGTGGTGGTGGTGGTGGTGGTGTGTGTGTGTGTGTGTGTGTGTGTGTGTGTGTGTGTGTGTGTGTGTGTGTGTGTGTGAGTGAGAAAGTCCCAAGTCAGTCAAATTCAAACTTGTATTTTCAGATGGTACATTGAATAAGCAGTTGTGTGTGTGTGTGTGTGTGTGTGTGTGTGTGTGTGTGTGTGTGTGTGTGTGCGTGTGTGTGTGTGTGTGTTTTGTATGTGGGTGTGGGTGTGGGTGTGGTGTGGTGTGGTGGTGGTGGTGGTGTGTGTGTGGGGGGGGGGAGGGGCTGTTTAGTTTTTGTTTTATTTATTAATTATTTTATATCGAGGATAATGGAATAAGCACTCGCGCGCGCGTGTGGTTTTGTGTGTTTGTGTTTATTTCATTCTTTTTTATATATTATTTTTTAAAACTTTTTTTGGTATCGAGAATAATGGAATAAGCACTCGTGTGTGCGTGCGCGTGCGCGCGCGCGCGCGCGTGTGTGTGTGTTAGTGTTTCAGTTTAACATCCCCCCACTAGTTAGTGATATCAGACGGGAAAGAGTTTGTGGGAGCGAGTGTGTGTGTGGGAGGAGAGAGAGAGAGAGAGAGAGAGAGAGAGAGAGAGAGAGGGTGGTGGTGGTTGGGGGTTGGGTGGAAGGGGGGGGGGGGTGTGCACACAGCTAATTATTCACATTAAACAGCTCTAAGAAACAACACTAAAAACCATAACACCAGAATGTTGAAAAGAAAAACGGTTTAAGCAATAGCTTTGCAAGACATAACTATTGAACAGAATTATGCTATAACAATCTGATAACAGGACTATGACATAATGACAATACAATTTCTTTCATTAATGGAAAGTCTATTAGAATTTGCTCTAAGCAACGGACTGTGAAAACAGGTAAAACGTTTTTCAGATCTCTGCATTCTAAAAGAATGTGGGCAATGGTAATATTTGTTTACAACAGCTACATGTTGTTGGTTTTATTTTTAAACAAATAAAACTAGTTCTAAACGCATTGAGCTTAAACCTGTAGATAAGAAATACAACATTTCTATATTCATGTGAGTTACGCATTTGATTTTATCAAAAGATAATGAATGGGATACATCATCATTCCAGGGAGAACCCATATCTTGTAGTTTCTTTTTAAAATGTTTCCAACATGAATTTTGTAACATGCTGTAGTCCTCGTGAACAAATAAGGGGACATTTATGCTGCAGGACCCATTACTATGCTTAGCTCCACATGTTGCTATTCTGTCAACTTTTTCATTAAAGTAGATACCTCAGTGCGAAGGAATCCAGCAAAAAGTAATACTAGTGCCTCGTACCATCAGAAAATGAATCAGATGTCCAATCTCAGGTACAGGTCTTGTCTCACTTTTGAACTGACATTTTTAAGCCAGTGATACCGACTTTGAATTAACACAGAAAAGCGTCTTAAATATGTCTTTAGGAAAGTCTAGAAAATGATATAAAGCCATGAAAACGGCAGTGCCTCGATGTCTGTGGTCAGGGTAGAATAGAGTGCTCCTGCTTGTCGGGAAGTCACGGTGCCTTGGTCTCCTCGTCGTTCTGCGGGGCGATTCCCAGAAGAGATCCCCAAGATGGCGGCCAATGTTCCCAGCAAGGGCACTGCTTCCTCTCTTGGTGGGGTGGATTCCGTCAGTCTTCAGGAACACCTGGTTGGGTCTGAGGTTGTCGTGGGCCACGGTGGATATGGTGGTGTTCTCAAGAAGGCCATCAGTAAGGATAGCGTTAAGCAGGTCTCTTTTGATTTGCAGTGTTCTATCTCTTATTGGCGCTATTTTGCTTAAAACGACTTTGCATCTGGGATGGTCTTGAACGATTCTCTTTGCTTTGAGCAGAAGGGCTTTTGAAGCTGTTGCAGTGTCCTTTGTTTTCAGGTCATTGATTCCACAATGTATCAGTATTGCCTCGTGTGTATGATTCATTCTGGAAATTGCTGATTCGACAGCGTTGTTGATGTCTTCAATGGTGTGTGCCTTGCGGGTGAACACTTTGATCCCGTATGAGCGTCCTAATCTGTGAGCTTGCACACCATTCATCACGGAATCATGAACGACCAATGGCACAGGCCGATCTGGATTTTTGGAGGTTACTAATTTGAAAACTGTTTCTTTGAGAGCAGATTTAGAAACCAGAAGATGACGTTATGCAAATTGGTTTGCTGACGTTCTTCTCAACGATGTTGTCATCTATTCTATTGGGCTCCTTTTCTTCTACCTCAGGATGTGAGGTTGTGTTTGGTTTTGCAGCGGCACTACACTGTTAGCGTTTGTCTCCTCTGCTCGTTTACAGGGCCTGTCGCTATCAAAGCGGCTGACTGATTTACCATGAATATATAAGAATAAACAGCGTCTTTTGGGTCGGTTTGAGTTTGGGCGTTCCATCTTGAGGCCTACTACTGACCTGCTTGGCCTCGGCAACCACTGGTTTCGTCGAGTACTGCGTCTTTCAGTTCTGGGAACTACTGTCGTTTGCAGGGAAGCAAGCTTTGCACACAGGGACGTGACAATGTCGGCCATCTCCGCCATTGTTTCCAGTAATGGATCTCTCTACGCTGTTTCCCTTGGTTGAATGTGAAGTTTCGGTGGCAACATCGGCTGCAGCCTGGTTCTTTTGACAGAATTAGGTAGGAGAAGAGGGCTTCTGGGAAAGAGGTAGGAGAAAAAGATTTCTGAGAATTGGATAGGAGAAGATTTCTGAGAATTAGGTAGGAGAAGAAGATTTCTGAGAATTAGGTAGAAGAAGGGTTCTGAGAATTAGGTAGAAGAAGATTTCTGAGAATTAGGTAGAAGATTTCTGAGAATTAGGTAGTACAAGAAGATTTCTGAGAATTAGGTAGATTTCCGAGAAATAGGTAGAGGACTTCTCAGAATTAGGTAGAAGAAGGCTTCTGAGAACTGGGTGGAGGATTTCTGAAGAGGGTTTCTTTGTTTGGTGTGTGTGTGTTTTCGATTTAACGTCTGTTCACTCTAAGTGAGATTAACGAATATTAGTGGGTGTGTGTGGTGGTTGTGGTTGTGGTGTGTTGTTGGTGTTGTGCGTACTCAGAATAATGCGTAAATTAATGCTTTATGCACGCGAATATACACACACACACCGATCATATGCACACACGACAACACACACTACACAACACTACACACTCAGTACCAGCACACAACACTACACGCAGCAACGCTTGCACCACAGCACGCAACGCTCGCCCGCGAAGTCTTCGGATGAACTGTAAACCTGAGCCCCGTGTGGAACGATGCAGAACTCTTGCGTTCACGTAAAAATGTTTTTACAATTGTCGATCTTTGGAGAAAGATGATAGGCTTTTGGTGTGGGCCTGAAAGTGGGAATGAAAATTGCACACAAATTTACAACGCATTACAATGGTGAGACTTTGATGTAAAAGCAATGGAGGGTTTTCCTTTTATCTCGTGATTATAATTTCGTGAGGGGCATTCTGCGTCACTGCCCCACACGAACACCACTTATTTAATATCACTAATATGAACAGAATGTTTGACACGCCACAGAACCTCCCCTGCTGTTTGCTTGGCTTGTTCTCGCTCAATCTACTACTTTCCTATCTTCTCACCCTCCCTCTCTCTCCGCCATCGCCCCCTCCCCCACCTTCTCCCTCCCTATCGTCCACTCTCTCCCCCCCCCTCCCTCCCCCTCTCCTCTTGTCTCTCTCTCTCCTCCCTCTTCCTCTCCTCCTCTCTCTCTCCTCTCTCTCTCCCTCTCCTCTCCCTCCTCTCTCTCCTCTCGCTCCCTATCTCAATCTCACTTTCAGCCTCCCCCCTCTCTCCCTGTCTCTCTACTCCCCCACCCTCCCCATTCCTCTCCCTCTCTCCTGACATGAACTCACACTCCACCACCACACACCTCCCTCCCCCCCAGCCCACCTCCCCCCCTTTCCAAAGAAACAAAAGTACCCCTTCAATGCAACGGCAATCAAGAATCAGTAACGCTACTGACACCACTGAAGCGCGTCTGAACCAACCCAGCTCTGGAAAACTTCTGCCCGAGAGAGACACAGACAGAGACAGAGAGAGAGGGACAGACACAGAGAGAGACACAGAGAGACAGACAGAGAGAGAGAGAGAGATAGACAGACAGACAGAGAGGGACAGAGAGAGACAGAGAGAGAGACAGAGAGACACAGACAGAGAGAGACACAGACAGAGAGAGACACAGACAGAGAGAGAGAGACTAGACAGAGAGAGGGACAAAGAGAGACAGAGAGAGAGAGATAGAGACAGACAGACAGAGAGGGACAGAGACAGAGAGAGACAGAGAGACAAGAGACAGAGAAAGGCCAAGCAAACAGGACCCTTTTTGCCAACCTACCCAGAGACGGGTTGTGGGGAAAACAGACGGTGATATCAATGTGCCGATATCTCAGAGCCAGACTCGGCCATTTATGGGACGGCTTGGAGGGCCGTTGCGTCAAGTGCCTGTGTCGCACGATGGGGTATTCCATCAATGCCTTCCTGTACGGGCTGGTCTTCTATGCCTACTATCCTATCTTTTGGGGGTGGTATGTGAAAGACTTGCAGATATTCATCATTCAGTTCCTTCTGCGCCGGCGTTATCAAGGTGATTCAGTTAGACTCCTTTTTTTTTCTTTTTTCCTCTTTTTTTTGTTTTTGTTTGTTTGGTTGGTTTTATTTCGAAGGTTTATTTATTTTATTCAATTTTTTTTTATTTCTTCGAGGAGAATGGATTAAGCACTCGTGTGTGCGTTTCCCCCCCCCCCTCCCATCTAGTCCCCGTGTGTATGCAGTTTTGTAAAATGATGGTGTCATCCGTTTCCGTTACTCGATAGAATAATCATTCTGGTGGGTTAAAAAAAAATCTAGTACTATGGAGTTTTGTAAAATGGTGTGATCCGTTACCGTCACACAATAGAATAATCATTCTGGTGGGTTTTAAAAAAATCTAGTTCTATGCAGTTTTGTAATATGGTGTGATCCGTTACCGTCACAAAATAGAATAATCATTCTGGTGGGTTTAAAAAAAATCTAGTTCTATGCAGTTTTGTAAAATGATGGTGTGATCCGTTACCGTCACACAATAGAATAATCATTATGGTGGGTTAAAAAAAAAAACTAGTTCTATGCAGTTTTGTAAAATGATGGTGTGATCCGTTACCGTCACACAATAGAATAATCATTCTGGTGGGTTTTAAAAAAATCTAGTTCTATGCAGTTTTGTAATATGGTGTGATCCGTTACCGTCACACAATAGAATAATCATTCTGGTGGGTTTAAAAAAAATCTAGTTCTATGGAGTTTTGTAAAACTGTGATCCGTTACCGTCACACAATAGAATAATCATTCTGGTGGGTTTAAAAAAAATCTAGTTCTATGGAGTTTTGTAAAACTGTGATCCGTTACCGTCACACAATAGAATAATCATTCTGGTGGGTTTAAAAAAAATCTAAGTTCTATGGAGTTTTGTAAAATGGTGTGATCCGTTACCGTCACACAATAGAATAATCATTCTGGTGGGTTTAAAAAAATCTAGTTCTATGGAGTTTTGTAAAATGGTGTTATTCGTTACCGTCACAAAATAGAATAATCATTCTGGTGGGTTTAAAAAAAAATCTAGTTCTATGGAGTTTTGTAAAATGGTGTTATTCGTTACCGTCACACAATAGAATAATCATTCTGGTGGGTTTAAAAAAAATCTAAGTTCTATGGAGTTTTGTAAAATGGTGTGATCCGTTACCGTCACACAATAGAATAATCATTCTGGTGGGTTTAAAAAAATCTAGTTCTATGCAGTTTTGTAAAATGGTGTTATTCGTTACCGTCACAAAATAGAATAATCATTCTGGTGGGTTTAAAAAAAAATCTAGTTCTATGGAGTTTTGTAAAATGGTGTTATTCGTTACCGTCACACAATAGAATAATCATTCTGGTGGGTTTAAAAAAAATCTAAGTTCTATGGAGTTTTGTAAAATGGTGTGATCCGTTACCGTCACACAATAGAATAATCATTCTGGTGGGTTTAAAAAAATCTAGTTCTATGCAGTTTTGTAAAATGTCAGCCGCTCCTAAACCGGCACACGAAGGCCTACTCTTCCCCCAAAAGCGGAACAGGTTTTAACGTGTGGGGAAGATGGTTAAGAGTTTTGAGTTGGGATGGAAGGAGGTTAGTGAGTTGGTATCGCTCTAGTGTGTGTGTGTGTGTGTGTGTGTGTGTGTGTGTGTGTGTGTGTGATATCTTCAGTTTAACGTCTATTCACATTTAGTGATTTTAGACGTGTGTGTGTGTGTGTGTGTGTGTGTGTTTCACTTTCATGGCATTTGTGTTTCTGATGATGATGATGATGATGATGATGGTTTATTTTTGGGGAGAGAGGGGGTGGAGAGATGTTTTGTTTGTCGCATACGCCAAATGTCACCATTGGTGAACCTCCTCAAGAATTCTATCCAAAGAATGAAGAAAACAGATCACACCTCAAGCACTGACAAGTGTTTCTTTTAGAATGGGCTTTCACCTGTCTCACCTTGGGGGACGAGATAGCCTAGTGGTCAGAACATTGCGCTCGCAATCTGACGACCCGGGTTCAATTCCCGTTCAAGGGGGATATTTTCCCCTGGAGTTAACATCAGTGCAGACTCCACTCTCCCCAAAAGTCTTTCGGATGAGACTATAAACTGAGGCCCCGTGTGTGAACGCACGCAGAACACATCTTGCGCACCCGTTAAGTCCTGTTCCGCTTTTCGTAAGAGTAGGTCATTGTGTGCCGGTGGGAACATATGGCAGAATTTACAAAATCGCATACACACGGGGACTGGATTTTAAAAAGTACATAGGTGCTTATTCAATTATCCTCGATATAAACGAATAAATAGATAAATAAAAAAATAATAAAATCGTCAGTCGGCATCACCCAGTTCGGTGTTAGCCGCCACACCCAATGACACCCACATGCTCCTCCTTTCTTCCTTCCTTCTCCATGTGCTCCTCCTTCCTTCCTTCCTTCCTTCTCCATGTGCTGCTCCTTCCTTCCTTCCTTCCTTCTCCATGTGCTCCTCCTTCCTTCCTTCCTTCCTTCTCCATGTGCTCCTCCTTCCTTCCTTCCTTCCTTCTCCCTGTGCTCCTCCTTCCTTCTTTCCTTCTCCATGTGCTCCTCCTCCGGTCTTGGCTGTACTGCCCTGTACTGCTGACTTCATGGATTCTCAGGCTGCCACAGGATTGGGTGATGTTGCCAGTGAGAGAAGCTGGGGGTCTTCTGCCTTGTTTTCTTTATTTTCCCCGCAGTCTTGCCTTGAAAGACAGTGTTCATGAGGCTTGTGTCTTGGTTTTGCAGCGCATGGCCTATGTGTTATCTTCGTTTCCGCTCATTTATTGACGAAAGAAGTGTTCTTGTTGTTCCCAGTTCGTGTCCTATGGTTTCATTTGTTCTTTGGTCTGTTCAACTGACTCTGAGCTGTCTTCTGATAATTAGGTAAAAGGCTTCTAATAATTTGGTAAAAGGCTTCTGATAATTAGGTAGAAGGCTTCCAACAATTAGGTAGGCTTCTAATAATTAGGTAGAAGGCTTCTAATAATTAAGCTTCTAATAATTAGGTAGAAGGCTTCTAATAATTAGGTAGAAGGCTTCTAATAATTAGGTAAAAGGCTTCTAATGATTAGGAAGAAGACTTCTGCGAATTAGGTAGAGGACTTCTGAGAATTAGGAGGAATTCTGAGAATTAGGTAGAGGACTTCTGAGAATCGTATAGAAGACTTTTGAGAATTAGGTAGAAGAAAATTTCTGAGAATTAGGTAGAAGAAGACTTCTGAAAATTAGGCAGAAGGCTAAATTAACTCCGTGATTGGAGTGTCAAATGTCTTACCCTTGCTAATTACTGCAGAGCCTAATGGTTAAGACTGCCACCGAGTCTTTTGTGAGAGCGTTTATATCATTAGATTTGATTAACATGGACACTCGGAATGTGCGATACAGACCTAGATAGACATGAATATACACACAATTATAGATATGCGTGCGTGCGTGTGTATGTGTATGTGTGTGTGTGTGTTTGTTGAAGTTTTAAAGATTCTTTTTAATTCGAAGATAATGGAATAAGGACAAGTGTGCTTTTTTTTAAACATCCATTTATTTTTATTTTTTATTTTTTTTATTCTTTTATATTTTATTCTTTTATATTTTATTCTTTTATATCGAGGATAATGAAATAAGCACTCATGTGCTTTTTTTTACATCCAGTCCCCGTGTGTATGCGGATTTGTCAATTCTGTTATCTATTCCCACCGGCACACAATGGCCTACTCTTACGAAAAGCCAGTCCCCGTGTGTATGTTTAAAAAAAAATGTCATCTGTTCCCACCGGCACACGATGGCCTAGTCATTGTGTGCGCGAGCGTGCTTGCGTGCGTGTGTGTGTGTGTGTGTGTGTGCGCGTGCGCGTGCGCGTGCGCGCGCGTGCGTGCGTGTGTGTGTGTATGTGTACTAATGGGGAAGGGGATAGAATAGCCCGGTGGTTAAGAGCGTTGAGCTTGTCATCTTAGGGCGCGCGTACGTTCGAGCCACCATGGAAGCATCCGTTTAATAAAGCGGATTTTCCCCTTGGAGTTAACATCAGTATTAACTCCATTCTCCCGAAAGTCTTTCGGATGAGACTATAAACCGAGGCCCTGTGTGCAAACGCGCGCAGAACATCTTGAGCACACACATCCCAGCTTTCGAAAGGGTAGGTAGGAAAGAATGACAAAAGCTCCCCCCAAAAAAAAAACCACCACCCAACGCATGCGCACTGGTGTCCTGTCTAGATGTCATCTCCGAAGTCGGAATGCAGCTAACTAAAAGCGGTAGCAAAGGCAAAGCAATGTCATCGTTGGTGAATCTAGGAGCTCTAGTTTAGGAGCGAAGATCTACCATGAAAATGAGGATGAGGATGAAGATGAAGATAGTGCCACAGTGGTGGTGGTGATGCTAGTGTTGGTGTTGGTGGTGGTGTTGCTGCTGCGGTGTTTTTGTTGTTGTTGTTTTGTTGTTGTTGCTGTGTTGTCTTATTGTTGTTGCTGTGGTGTTGATGTTGTTGTTACTGTGTTGTTGCTGTGTTGTTGTTGCTGTGTTGTTGTAGTTGTTGTTGCTGCGGTGTTGTTTTGTTGTTGCTTCTGCTGTGTTGTGTTGTTGTTGTTGCTGCTGCTGCTGTGTTGTTGTTGTTGCTTCTTCTGTGTTGTTTTTGTTGCTGTGTTGTTGTTCTTGTTGCTGTGTTGTTGTTGTTATTATTGTTGCTGATGTGTTGTTGCTGCTGCTGCAGTGGTGTTGTTGCTACTGCTGTGTTGTTGTTGCTGCTGCTGCTGTGTTGTTGTTGCTGCTGTGTTGTTGTTGTTGCTGTGTTGTTGTTATTATTGTTGCTGCTGTGTTGTTGTTGTTGCTGCAGTGGTGTTGTTGCTACTGCTGTGTTGTTGTTATTATTGTTGTTGCTGTGTTGTTGTTATTATTGTTGCTGCTGTGTTGTTGTTGTTGCTGCAGTGGTGTTGTTGCTACTGCTGTGTTGTTGTTATTATTGTTGTTGCTGTGTTGTTGTTATTATTGTTGCTGCTGTGTTGTTGTTGCTGCTGCAGTGTGTGCTGTGTTGTTGTTGCTGCTGTGTTGTTGTAGTTGTTGCTGCGGTGTTTTGTTTTTGTTGCTGCTTTGTTGTAGCTGCTGCTGTATTGCTGTTGTTGTTGTTGCTGCTGTGTTGTTGTTGTTTTTGTTGCCACTGTGTTGTTGTTGCTTTCTTGTTTTGCTGCTGCTGTGTTGTTGTTACTGCTACTGTTTCTGCTACTACCTGCTACTGCTGTTACTGCTGCCACCGTTGCTTCCGCTCCTGCTCCTGCTGCTGCTGTTGCTGATGCTTCTGTTGTTGTTGACCAGGTCCAGTGAAGACCAAGAGGCTTGACCTGAACCAGCCCTTCACCGTCAGCTTCCTCACGAACGAGGAAGGGCAGCGGTCCGTGACCATGAACGGCCAGCCCATAGACTCCAGCCACCAGCTCTTCAAAGCCTCCCTGGTCATCTTGAATCAGGCCGTCAAGGCTCCCCCCTCTCCCCCCGCCGCACAACAGAGCCGAGATTTTCACCTCAGACGCCAGCAGCAGCAGCAGCAGCAGGAGAAGGAGATGGTTTCCAAAGAAGGAATAGAATTCGCCAGTCTTATGATGAACATGGTGGTGGATGTGTTGGACGCCTAAAGCTGACAAGTCTGTGAAGACAGGAAAAGACGGACGTGTTGTTGATGATGATGTGTATTTGTGTGCACGAAAAGGCTCCCGTTGAAGTCGTATCTTACGCGCCAGAAATTTTTGTGTGTGTGTTTTAAGCCATCGTTTACGCACCAGCCACTTTTAGAATAGCTTTTGCCATGGACAGTTTAGTTCTTACGTCTCAGTCTCTGAGGATTTCATGGCAGAAATGCTTCGTAAGGCGTGAAGATTGATTTGAAAAACAGTTTTAGATATATACAAAAATGCCATTTTCTTAATTTTTCCCCTTTTAATCAAACAGTACAATTGTATTGACAAATGCTTAGCGTTGAAATTGATATGGTAGTCCAAAAAATTAGTAAAATCTGATGAAATCACAGATTTTTACGTGGCTTTGCGTTTGATTTTAGCAGTATATTTCTTTCCCTCGTGATTTAAAAAAAAATGGTTTGAAATAATTGTATGTATATAGCAGAGTGAAGTACCTTAAGCATGTGATGATTCCAAGTTTTCCCTTGTGATTTAAAACAAATGGTTTGAAATAATTGTATGTATACAGCAGAATAAAGGACCTTAAGCATGTGATGATTCCAGGTTTCAGCTGTCTTTGGCTTACAGGCAAGCCAGCTGACGTAACTGAATTATAAATAGAACTATGCAAACGGAGAGACTTGGGCACAGTTCAAATCTGAACAGAACAATGGAAATAAGGAGGCTTATCTCTTTCATAGATTACAGTCAGTTCTGTTTCAAAACATCACTGTTTTCAGTAATGATTTTTTAATACAAATTTTATACGGAAGTAAATTTTAAACCATACTATTCTCATGGAATAAATAACAAACAGGATTTGGTGGGATGAATTTTGAAAAACAGCATTATGAAAACTAAAAAAAAAAAACCGGCAGTAAAATTCTTCGAGGTATTGCGAAAAATGAAGAGTATAGAAGACAGATGTAACGGAGACAGTATTAACAAACGAAAGAATCTGTATCAAAGCGCCTTTGACATAGATATTTTTTGGAAAAGGTTAAATCGGAGTTTGGAGTACATTTTCGTCGGTGGATAAATGATTACGCTGTCTTTGACTTAGGCAATAATTATAATGAAGTATAATTGGACGTGACGTCTGAATCATGATCAGGCTTTTTATTAGCACAGGCACCCTGCTGAAGCAATTTTGAACCTTCTAGTTTTGAGTATTCATTTTGATACATTCTGTTGAACGTGTTTCATTTATTTATTTATTTTATTCTTTTATATCGAGGATACTGGAATAAGTACTTATGTACTTTTTACATCCAGTCCCCGTGTGTATGCGGTTTGTAAATTTTGTCATCTGTTGCCACCGGCACTCAATGGCCTACTCTTACGAAAAGTGGAACAGGATTTAACCTGCGCGCAAGATGTTCTGCGTGCGTTTGCACACGGGGCCTCGGTTTATAGTCTCATTTGTGTGCGCGCGCGTGTGTGTATTTGTGGGAGTTTTGTGATATTTCTTTTATTGATACACTTTTAACAAATCCAGTGGGGGAGGGGGCGCGTGGAACGAAGTTGATGGCGGTTTTATTAATTTTTAACATTTTCACGGATAACGAAATTGAACATTTAAAATGTACAGGAACGATAATAAATAGCTGTAACAGAGCAAGTGGTTTTTGGTGGATTTATTTTGTTTTACTTTTCACACCATCCAATTTTCATGAAGTAAACTGACCCCAATAGTACCCCCGACTTTCTGGAAACTCTGTTCTAGGAATTCCCTCTTTTCTACTCTCCTCTTCATTTCTGTTCGGTAGCTTTTTCTTCTTGTCACCACCTCCTTCTTGTCTATTTTCTGCCTCTTGGGCCATTCTTCTGCCTTTTTAACCCCCCCCCCCCCCAGGAATACTTAAAAGAGAATTCTCTCCCATGCGAATCGGAGGCGCTGAGCCTGACTTGCCAGGTGCTTAATAATAATAATAATAATAATAATAATAATAATAATAATAATAATAATAATAATAATAATAATAATAATAATGTATGGAATTTATATAGCGCTGAATCTTGTAAAGCAACAAATCAAAGCGCTCAGATTTCATTTCATACCACTATAAGTCACGGCAGATTTCTCTCCGTGAAATCTGGGCTGCTCTCCCCCGGGGAGAGCGGGAGAGCGCGTCGCCACAAGCGCTGCGCCACCCTTTTTTATGTCTGCAAGTGTATTTGTTTCCCTATCAGAGTGGCTTTTTTCTAAGAATTTTGCCAGGGACAACTCTCTTGTTGCCGTGGGTTTTTTTACGTGCGCTAAATAATTACATGTAATACACGGGACTTCGGTTTATCGTCTCATCCGAAAGACTAGCGCCCAGACCACCACTCATGGTCTAATGGATGGGGGAAAAGTTTCCGGTCCAAACGGGTAGGAACCGCCGCACACTTCAGACCCGACTTTTTCGCTTTCTAGACAGGCGCGTTACCTCTAGACCACCGATCCACCAAATGGCAGCGCGACACATGTTCGCTTATAAGATGGACAACAATAGTTGCTGTCTGAGCGTACGTCGACGGAGAGGAAGAAGAAGAAGAATGCAATTCTTCTTCTTCTTCCAAATTCTTTTTCGCAATTCTTCTTCTTTTTCGCAATTCTTCTTCTTCGCAGTTCTTCGCAATTCTTCTTCTTTTCGCAATTCTTCTTCTACTTCGCAATTCTTCTTCGAAATTCTTCTTCTTCTTAGCACTTCTTCTTCGCATTCTGCTTCTTCTTCGCAATTCTTCTTCTTCGCAATTCTTCTCTTTCGCAATTCTTCGCAATTTTCTTATTCTTTGCAATTCTCTTCGCAATTCTTCTTCTTCGCAATTCTTCTTCTCGCAATTCTTCTTTTTCGCAATTCTTCGCAAATCTTCTTCTTCTTTGCAATTCTTCTTTGCAATTCTTCTTCTTCTTCGCAATTCTTCTTCTTAGCAATTTCTTCTTCGCAATTCTTTCGTCTTCTTCGCAATTCTTCTCCTTCTTCGCAATTCTTTGCAATGCCTCACAATTCTTCGCAATTCCTTGCAATTCTTCTCTTCTTCTTCTTCTCTTTCTTCTTCTTCTCTTCTTCTTCTTCTTCTTCTTTCTTCTTCTTCTTCTTCCTTCTTCTTCTTCTTCTTCTTCTTCTTTGCATTCTTCTTCTTCTTTGCATTCTTTTTCTTCTTTGCATTCTTCTCTTGCATTCTTCTTCTTTGCATTCTTTTCTTTGCATTCTTCTCTTTGCATTCTTCTTCTTTGCATTCTTCTTTGCATTCTTCTTCTTTACATTCTTCTTCTTCTTCTCCTTCTCCTTTTTCTTCTTCCTCCTTCTTCTTCTTCTTCTTCTTCTTCTTCGCTCAGACAGCAACGTTTGTTTGTCCTATTAGCAAAAATACTTTGCGCTGCCGTTAAGCACCTGACAAGTCAGGCCCAGCGCATCCGACTTCGGTATGGGAGAGCATTGTTATCTTTGAAGTCTTTCTGGAAATACATGGCAGGAGAATGGACCAAGAAGGCAGAAAACAGACAAGAAGGAGTTAACAAGAAGGAAAGCAACAAGGCAGAAACAAAGAGAGGGATAGAAAAGAGGGAATTCCTAGCACAGAATTTCCAGAAGGTGGGGATGCTACCTATACTGACAGGTTCCCTGCATCCTCACGGGGAAGGTTTACTTGCATGAGTGATAATACAAGACTTCATAATTATTATGAAAAAAAAGTGGAAAAAGTCTGAATGCAAAATGCATGGAATTGCATTGTCTGTGATGTTTTGTCTATTTCCTGTGCAGAAGGTGTGCCTCAAAAATCGGAATAAAGTATTTTGTTATTCTACTTCTTGGTCTGCAGTTCTTAACGTATTCTTGAAAATGAACTGGAAAGAGAGAGAGAGGGAAAGAGAGAGAGGGAGAGAGAGAGGGAGAGAGAGAGGAGGGAGAGAGGGAGGGAGAGAGGGAGGGAGAGAGGGAGGAGAGAGGGAGAGAGAGAGGAAGGGAGAGGGAGAGGGATAGAGGGAGGGAGGAGAGGGAGAGGGAGAGGAGAAGGGTGAGAGAGGGAGAGAGAGAGAGAGAAAAGAGGAGGACAGAGAAAGAGAGGGAGAGAGAGAAAGAGAGAGAGGGAGAGAAAAAGAGAGATAGAGAGATGGAGAAGAGAGAGGGAGAGAGAGAGGGAGAGAGAGGGGAGAGAGAGATGGGGAGAGAGAGAGGGAGAGAGAGGGGGAGAGAGAGGGAGAGAGAGGGAGAGAGATAGAGGGAGAGAGAGAGAGAGAGGGAGAGAGAGAGAGGGAGAGAGAGAGGGAGAGAGATAAAGAGAGAGAGGGAGAGGGAGAAGGGAGAGAGAGAGAGAGAGAGGGAGAGAGAGAGGGAGAGAGAGAGGGAAGAGAGAGAGAGAGAGAGAGAGAGAGGGAGAGAGAGATGGAGAGAGAGATGGAGAGAGAGATGGAGAGAGAGAGAGGGAGAGGGAGAGAAAGAGAGAAGGAGAGGAGAGAGAGGAGAGGAAGAGAGAGAGAGAGAGAGAGAAGAGAGAGAAGAGAGAAAAGAGAGAGGGAGAAAAGGAAAGAGAGAGGGAGAGGGAGAGAGAAAGAGAGAGGAGAAAGGGAAAGAGAGAGGGAGAGAGGGAAGAGAAAGAGGAGAGAGAGGGAGGGAAAGAGAGAGAAAGAGGGAGAGAGAGGAAGAGAGAGGGAGAGGGAGAGAGAGAGAGAGAGGGAGAGAAAGAGAGGGAGAGAGAGAGAGAGAGAGAGAAATCATACTGGTGTCTACGCAAAACTAAAAACAAAACAAAATCTGTTTTGGAAAGATACGTTAAAGAAAGCATAAAGGAAAGTAGCGGAAACATCTTAATTTCTACAACAGAAATGAAGAAAGCAGCACAAAAAAAGATACAAGTCACTTTTTGCTCCCGTCTAAAATGGACAAGGGCGGTTGGAGAAAGCCTAGCGGTTAGAGCATTTCGCTGGCCTCTTGATGGTCTGGGTTCAAACCTGGGTTTGAGCCACCAACCGAGACGCCAGGTCAAGAGAAATTTTTTTTACCCCCCGCTGGTGTTGTTGCTGCTGATGCTGTGGTGTTGTTACCTGTGCTGCTGTATTATCTCTGCTGCTGCTGCTGTTGTTGTTGTTGCTGCTGTGTTGTTGTTGTTACTACTGCTACTGTTTCTGCCGCTACTGCTACTACTGCTGTTACTGCTGCCACCGTTGCTTCCGCTCCTGCTGCTGCTGCTGATGCTGCTGCTCATGCTTCTGTTGTTGCTGACCAGGTCCAGTGAAGACCAAGAGGCTTGACCTGAACCAGCCCTTCACCGTCAGCTTCCTCATGAACGAGGAAGGGCAGCGCTCCGTGACCATGAACGGCCAGCCCATAGACTCCAGTCACCAGCTCTTCAAAGCCTCCCTGGTCATCTTGAATCAGGCCGTCAAGGCTCCCCCCTCTCCCCCCGCCGCACAACAGAGCCGAGATTTTCACCTCAGACGCCAGCAGCAGCAGCAGCAGCAGGAGAAGGAGATGGTTTCCAAAGAAGGAATAGAATTCGCCAGTCTTATGATGAACATGGTGGTGGATGTGTTGGACGCCTAAAGCTGACAAGTCTGTGAAGACAGGAAAAGACGGACGTGTTGTTGATGATGTGTGTTTGTGTGTACCAGAAAGCTCCCGTTGAAGTCGTATCTTACGCGCCAGAAATTTTTGTGTGCTTTAAGTCATCGTTTACGCACCAGCCACTTTTAGAATAGCTTTTGCCATGGACAGTTTAGTTCTTACGTCTCAGTCTCCGAGGATTTCATGGCAGAAATGCTTCGTAAGGCGTGAAGATTGATTTGAAAAACAGTTTTAGATATATACAAAAATGCCATTTTCTTAATTTTCCCCCTTTTAATCAAACAGTACAATTGTATTGACAAATGCTTAGCGTTGAAATTGATATGGTAGTCCAAAAAATTAGTAAAATCTGATGAAATCACATATTTTTACGTGGCTTTGCGTTTGATTTTAGCAGTATATTTCTTTCCCTCGTGATTTAAAAACAAATGGTTTGAAATAATTGTATGTATATAGCAGAGTGAAGGACCTTAAGCATGTGATGATTCCAGGTTTTCCCTTTGTGATTTAAAACAAATGGTTTGAAATAATTGTATGTATATAGCAGAGTGAAGGACCTTAAGCATGTGATGATTCCAGGTTCAGCTGTCTTTGGCTTACAGGCAAGCCAGCTGACGTAACTGAATTATAAATAGAACTATGCAAACGGAGAGACTTGGGCACAGTTCAAATCTGATCAGAACAATGGAAATAAGGAGGCTTACCTCTTTCATAGATTACAGTCAGTTCTGTTTCAAAACATCACTGTTTTCAGTAATGATTTTTTAATACAAATTTTATACGGAAGTAAATTTTAAACCATACTATTCTCATGGCATAAATAACAGAAACAGGATTTGGTGGGATGAATTTTGAAAAACAGCATTATGAAAACTAAAAAAAAAAAACCGGCAGTAAAATTCTTCGAGGTATTGCGTAAAATGAAGAGTATAGAAGACAGATGTAACAGAGACAGTATTAACAAACGAAAGAATCTGTATCAAAGCGCCTTTGACATGGATATTTTTTGGAAAAGGTTAAATCGGAGTTTGGAGTACATTTTCGTCGGTGGATAAATGATTACGCTGTCTTTGACTTAGGCAATAATTATAATGAAGTATAATTGGACGTGACGTCTGAATCATGATCAGGCTTTTTATTAGCACAGGCACCCTGCTGAAGCAATTTTGAACCTTCTAGTTTTGAGTGTTCATTTTGATACATTCTGTTGAACGTGTTTCATTTATTTATTTATTTTATTCTTTTATATCGAGGATACTGGAATAAGTACTTATGTACTTTTTACATCCAGTCCCCGTGTGTATGCGGTTTGTAAATTTTGTCATCTGTTGCCACCGGCACTCAATGGCCTACTCTTTCGAAAAGTGGAACAGGATTTAACCTGCGCGCAAGATGTTCTGCGTGCGTTTGCACACGGGGACTCGGTTTATAGTCTCATTTGTGTGCGCGCGCGCGCGCGTGTGTGTATTTGTGAGAGTTTTGTGATACTTCTTTTATTGATAAACTTTTAACAAATCCAGTGGGAGAGGGGGGTGGGGGGTGGAGCGAAGTTGATGGCGGTTCCATTACTTTGTACATTTTCACGGATAACGAAAACTGAACATTTGAAATGTACAGGAACGATAATCAATAGCTGTAACAGAGCAAGTGGTTTTTGATGGATTTATTTTGTTTACTTTTCACACCATCCAATTTTCATGAAGTAAACTGACCCCAATAGTACCCCCGACTTTCTGGAAACTCTGTGCTAGGAATTCCCTCTTTTCTACTCTCCTCTTCATTTCTGTTCTGTAGCTTTTTCTTCTGGTCACCACCTCCTTCTTGTCTATTTTCTGCCTTCTTGGGCCATTCTTCTGCCTTTTTACCCCCCCCCCCCCAGGAATACTTAAAAGAGAATTCTCTCCCATGCCGAAGTCGGAGGCGCTGAGCCTGACTTGCCAGGTGCTTAATAACAATAATAATAATAATAATAATAATAATGTATGGAATTTATATAGCGCTGAATCTTGTAAAGCAACAAATCAAAGCGCTCAGATTTCATTTCATACCACTATAAGTCACGGCAGATTTCTCTCCGTGAAATTCGGGCTGCTCTCCCCGGGGAGAGCGGGAGAGCGCGTCGCCACAAGCGCTGCGCCACCCTTTTTTATGTCTGCAACTGTATTTGTTTCCCTATCAGAGTGGCTTTTTTCTAAGAATTTTGCCAG
>CM054162.1:7651457-7656457 GCA_028751875.1 Rapana venosa
GTGATATTTCTTTTATTGATACACTTTTAACAAATCCAGTGGGGGAGGGGGAGGGGGGGGGGGGGGCGTGGAACGAAGTTGATGGCGGTTTTATTAATTTTTAACATTTTCACGGATAACGAAACTGAACATTTAAAATGTACAGGAATGATAATCAATAGCTGTAATACAGCAAGTGGTTTTTGGTGGATTTATTTTGTTTTACTTTTCACACCATCCAATTTTCATGAAGTAAACTGACCCCAATAGTACCCCCGACTTTCTGGAAACTCTGTGCTAGGAATTCCCTCTTTTCTACTCTTCTCTTTATTTCTGTTCGGTAGCTTTTTCTTCCTGTCACCACCTCCTTCTTGTCTATTTTCTGCCTTCTTGGGCCATTCTTCTGCCTTTTTACCCCCCCCCCCCCCCCCAGGAATACTTAAAAGAGAATTCTCTCCCATGCCGAAGTCGGAGGCGCTGAGCCTGACTTGCCAGGTGCTTAATAATAATAATAATAATAATAATAATAATAATAATAATAATAATAATAATAATAATAATAATGTATGGAATTTATATAGCGCTGAATCTTGTAAAGCAACAAATCAAAGCGCTCAGATTTCATTTCATACCACTATAAGTCACGGCAGATTTCTCTCCGTGAAATTCAGGCTGCTCTCCCCGGGGAGAGCGGGAGAGCGCGTCGCCACAAGCGCTGCGCCACCCTTTTTTTTATGTCTGCAAGTGTATTTGTTTCCCTATCAGAGTGGCTTTTTTCTAAGAATTTTGCCAGGGACAACTCTCTTGTTGCCGTGGGTTTTTTTACGTGGGCTAAATAATTACATGTAACACACGGGACTTCGGTTTATCGTCTCATCCGAAAGACTAGCGCCCAGACCACCACTCATGGTCTAATGGATGGGGGAAAAGTTTCCGGTCCAAACGGGGTACGAACCGCCGCACACTTCAGACCCGGACTTTTCGCTTTCTAGACAGGCGCGTTACCTCTAGACCACCGATCCACCAAATGGCAGCGCGACACATGTTCGCTTATAAGATGGACAACAATAGTTGCTGTCTGAGCGTCCCACCACGTCGACGGAGAGGAAGAAGAAGAAGAATGCAATTCTTCTTCTTCTTCCAAATTCTTTTTCGCAATTCTTCTTCTTTTTCGCAATTCTTCTTCTTTTTCGCAATTCTTCGCAATTCTTCTTCTTCGCACTTCTTCTTTTTCTTCGCAATTCTTCTTCTTCTTCTTCGCAGTTCCCCTTCGCAATTCTTCTTCTTCTTCGCACTTCTTCTTCTTCGCAATTCTTCTTCTTCTTCGCAATTCTTCTTCTTCCAAATACTTTTTCGCAATTCTTCTTCTTTTTCGCAATTCTTCTTCTTCTTCGCAATTCTTCTTCTTCGCAATTCTTCTTCGCAATTCTTCGTCTTCTTCGCAATTCTTCTTCTTTTTCTTTGCAATTCTTCTTCTTCTTCTTCTTCGCAATTCCTCTTCGCAATTCTTCTTCTTCGCAATTCTTCTTTTTCGCAATTCTTCGCAAATGTTCTTCTTTGCAATTCATCTTCGCAATTCTTCTTCTTCTTCGCAATTCTTCTTCCTCGCAATTCTTCGCTATTCTTTGCAATTCTTCGCAATTCTTCTCCTTCTTCGCAATTCTTCTCCTTCTTCGCAATTCTTTGCAATACCTCACAATTCTTCGCAATTCCTTGCAATTCTTCTTCTTCTTCTTCTTCTTCTTCTTCTTCTTCTTCTTCTTCTTCTTCTTCTTCTTCTTCTTCTTCTTCTTCTTCTTCTTCTTCTTCTTCTTCTTCTTTGCATTCTTCTTCTTCTTTGCATTCTTGTTCTTCTTCTTCTTTGCATTCTTCTTCTTCTTTGCATTCTTCTTCTTCTTCTTCTTTGCATTCTTCTTCTTCTTTGCATTCTTCTTCTTCTTTGCATTCTTCTTCTTCTTTGCATTCTTCTTCTTCTTTGCATTCTTCTTCTTCTTTGCATTCTTCTTCTTCTTTGCATTCTTCTTCTTCTTTGCATTCTTCTTTCTTCTTCTTCTTCTTCTTCTTCTTCTTCTTCTTCTTCTTCTTCTTCTTCTTCTTCTTCTTCTTCTTCTTCTTTCTTCTTCTTCTTCTTTTCTCTCTTCTTCTTCTTTTCTCTTCTTCTTTCTCTCTTCTTCTTCTTTCTTCTTCTTCTTCTTCTTTCTTTCTTTCTTCTTTCTTCTTTCTTCTTTCTCTTCTTCTTCTTCTTCTTCTTCTTCTTCTTCTTCTTCTTCTTCTTCTTCTTCTTCTTCTTCTTCTTCTTCTTCTTCTTCTTCTTCTTTTCTTCTTTTTCTCTTTTCTTCGCTCAGACAGCAACGTTTGTTTGTCCTATTAGCAAAAATACTTTGCGCTGCCGTTAAGCACCTGACAAGTCAGGCCCAGCGGATCCGACTTCGGTATGGGAGAGAATTGTTATCTTTGAAGTCTTTCTGGAAAAAAGGCAGGATAATGGACAAAGAAAGAAGAAAAGACGAGAAGGAGATAAGAAGGAAAGCAACAAAGCAGAAACTGAGAGGGATAGAAAAGAGGGAATTCCTAGCACAGAATTTCCAGAAGGTGGGGATGTTCTCTATAGTGACAGGCTCCCGGCATCCTCACGGGGAAGTTTTACTTGCATGAGTGATAATACAAGACTCCATAATTATTATGAAAAAGTGGAAAAAAGTCTGAATGCAAAATGCATGGAATTGCATTGTCTGTGATGTTTTGTCTATTTCCTGTGCAGAAGTTTGTGCCTCAAAAATCGGAATAAAGTATTTCGTGATTCTACTTCTTGGTCTGCAGTTCTGAACGTATTCTTGTGTACGAACTGGAGAGAGAGAGAGGGAGAGAGGGAGAGAGAGAGAGAGAGAGGGAGAGAGGGAGAGAGAGGGACAATGACAATGACAAATTCTTTTATTTCGAGGATAATGAATAAGCACACATGTGCTTTTTTACATCCAGTCCCCGCCCGTAGGGATACATCTTAATAATAATAATAACCCAATACTTATACAGTCTCACAATAGAAACAAGGAGAAATAACCCTTTTCAAAACAGCCCCCCCCCCCCAACAACCCCCCCCCCAAAGCAAGCAAATAAAAGAAAACCCTAAAAACACCCACCCCACCCCACCCCCCAAAAAACCCTAACCAAAACAAACAAACAAAAGAGAAAGAAAAACCAAACCAACAAAAGAAGAAAAAAAAGAGAAAAACAGACAAACAACAACAGAGCCAAGAAAAATAACAACCAAACTTAATAAGTCATAAAGATAAACATCTACACATTGTCAAATGGTACACATACTTGTTACACATAACTATAAGATATTGAAAAGGGGCACTCATTAAAACTTAAGTACAGAGGCAAGTCCAATAAAGTATTGAAAATATAAATTATGAATCCTTCATCAGGATACACTATAACTATAAGCAAGACGATAAAAGGTGAGAGAGAGAGACAGAGACAGAGAGTGTTTGTGTGTATTTCAGAGATAATATCCAATATATAATTCCCAAAACAGTATGCGATCCCATCAACACTCATTGTAGATTATACTCGTTTCAAATTATATGTGATGATAATGAAATAAATTCAATACCCATACATTCACACAATAAAAACAAGAAACAAAACAATGAAGAAATCTAAACCTATACAGTCATTGAGGGAGAGAATATGAGTGAGTGAGTGAGTGAGTGTGTGTGTGTGTGTGTGTGTGTGTGTGTGTGTGTGTGAGTGTGTGTGTGTGTGGGGGGGGGTGTTTCAGGGATAATACTAAATATGTAATACTCACATAGCACACGATCAACACAAACACTTTTTAATTATACTCATACAAACTGAATGTCATTATAATAAAATAAGTGCAATACCCATACACTCACACAATAAAGAGGGGGAAAAAAGCCAATAAGTCATAAAAAGAACATCTACACATTGTAAGTAATAGTAACAAATTCTTTTTTTCCAGGATAATGAATAAGTACTCATGTGCTTTTTTACATCCAGTCCCCGCCCTTGGGGTCACATTTAGAAAAAAGCACTCAGTACTCATACTTTCAAACAGTAGAAGCAAAGGGAAAAACTTTTTTTTTAAAGAAAAAGAGAGAAAAAGAAAGAAAGACAGAAACAAACAAACAAACAAACAACCCCAGACAAGCAAAAGACAAAATAAACCCCAGAACACCCCCCCCCAAAAAAAAAGACAAAAAACACCCTCCCAAACAAACAAACAAACAAAAAACAAGAAAAAACAACAAACAAATGAGAAAAAAAACATTTACCCCCCCCCCCACCACACACACATACATACACCAAAACAAAAAACAAACAAACAAAAAACCCAAACAAATCAACAACAAAAAACAAAGTAACAACTACAGCAATAACAACAAAGCGAGAGAGAGAGAGAGAGAGAGAGAGAGAGAGAGAGAGAGAGAGAGAGAGAGAGAGAGAGAGAGAGAGAGAGAGAGAGAGAGAGAGAGAGAGAGAGAGTAAGCCAAACTTGTATATCATAAAATTGAACACCTTCATATTGTAGAATAGTACAGGGAGGGAGAGGGAGAGGGAGAGAGAGAAAGAGAGAGGGAAAGAGAGAGGGAGAGAGAGAGAGAGAGAGGGAGAGAGAAATCATACTGGTGTTTACGCAAAACTAAAAAAAAGAACCAAAATCTGTTTTGGAAAGATACGTTAAAGAAAGCATAAATGAAAATAACGGAAACATCTTAATTTCTACAACAGAAATGAAGAAAGCAGCACAAAAAAAGATACAAGTCACTTTTTGCTCCCGTCTAAAATGGACAAGGGCGGTTGGAGAAAGCCTAGCGGTTAGAGCATTTCGCTGGCCTCTTGATGGTCTGGGTTCAAACCTGGGTTTGAGCCACCAACCGAGACGCCAGGTCAAGAGAATTTTTTTTTACCCCCCGCTGGAGTTTAACATCAACGCTGACTCCACTCTCCCCGGAAAGTCCTTCGGATGAGGCTATACACCAAGATCCCGT
>CM054162.1:7666457-7668957 GCA_028751875.1 Rapana venosa
ATCAAGACCACCGGCCTTCAGCAGCCCCGTCTTTGATTTCTGAACTACTACAACGTCAGCAACAACGTCAGCAACAGCAGGAACAAAAACAACAACAGCAACAACGACGACAACAACAGGACACCATCCCGAAAGAGCCCCAACTCTCTGCCACAAGGAGTTCCCCTCTTCAGACAGAGCGCAGACTTCAAGCCCAAGAAGCCCGAGTGACGCAGGGGACTACCCCCCACGCGCAAAGCAAAATACTCACCAGAACCATCAAACCCACCCCTGCTACTGCTACTACCACCACTACTACAACTACCACCACCACTAAGGCCAACAGAAGCCCCACACCTCAAGGGTTCGACTGGGAACATTTCTTCCTGGTGAGGATCGAGGCGTTGAAGAAGCTGAAGCCCTCGTCTGTGTGTCGGCTGGAGTCTTGGTTCTACCAGGTCCTGATCCACCTTCTGGTGGCGGTCTACGTCGTGTTCAAACATTTCTGGGTCAAGCCCCGTGAACAGCGGCTGCTTAAGTCGGGGAGGCAAGGGGCCGGGGTGGAGAGAGATGGGCAGAATGATGCCGAGCCGGTGCAGGGGAGATAATGGCCCTGTCTGGTGCGTACTGAAGAGGTGTAGGGGAGATAATGTCCTGTCTGGTGACGTACTGAAGAGGTGTAGGGGAGATAATGTCCCTGTCTGGTACGTACTGAAGAGGTGTAGGGGAGATAATGTCCCTGTCTGGTACGTACTGAAGAGGTGTAGGGGAGATAATGGCCCTGTCTGGTGCGTACTGAAGCGGTGTAGGGAGGGTGTGTGTTTGTGTGTGTGTGTGTGAGAACACAATCTTGTGGATGGTTTTTTTTATTATCTTGGTTTGGGTTTTTTTTAAACATGTAAATAAGATTTTAAAATACAGGGAAGGTTTGAGGAAAAATCTTGTGGAAATTGTTCTTGGTTTGTATTTTTGTTTAAAAAATGTAAATGACTTAGGTTATGTTTAAGAACAATATGGTGGAAAGTGTTCCTGGTTTATTTATTATTTTAAAATGTCATGTAAATAAGATTTAGAAATATAGGGAAGGTTTGAGAACAAATATTGTGAGAATTGTTCCTGGTTTGTTTGAAAAAAGTGTTAATGTACTTAATAATTACAGGTTATGTTTCTGAAAAAAGATGCATACGTGTGTGATGTTCTAGTGTGAAAGCAAGGCAGTAATTGTAATGATAAAAAAAAAACTAGTAAATCCTGATCAGATATAGATGGATTTTTTAATATATATAATGCAAGAAATGTCTGAACCAACGTAAGCGAGTAAAATTCAAACATGTTTATTGAAAAATCGGCAAAGTGTCTAAACAAAATTTGTGAGATTTTTTTTCAAAAGAGAAAGACACTGCTGTAATCTGCAATAGTCACCGTCCACTCTTGGCGCACTCTCTGCATGGCAAAATCACATTTTCCCTTTTTAACAATGCTGATCTTTTATTTTTTATTTACGCAGAGAAGTGAAGGACACTAACTGTGGATATATTTGTCATATACATATAGAGCCTTTTTGTGATGTTCCACCAGACACCATTTTTAACTTCCTGAGAGAATCGGGCTTTTCCTGTTTGACGTGAGTTGAAAGTGTTACAGTTGGTCACTAAGAACAAGGTCGTTTTAAAGAATCTGGTTTTGATTTGATCTCATTAATTTTATGTGTGGTTGATGTGGTTTTTCCCACAATGTGGTGCCCGTCCTGGGTTGACCCTTATGGTTGGCCAGGGCGTTGATATAAGGAAGGACAATAGAGTTGGTTTTATACCCTGTTTTAATCTGTATACAGTTGTACAGTTTTAATCTGATTTAATATTTGATGAGGTGACGGCCCTGATATGGCCTCTGTGGTCGGCGGGGCTATGAACAACAGGATTGGTGGATGTATTCCTATCATTTTAGCAGTAGTGTAAAGTCTTAGTATGGGCATTTTAAAAAGTCGGCGAGATAATATTGTGAAAAAAATATTTTTAAAAACATGTGGCAATGACATTGTGCCAACAAATAATCACACACGGAGCAGTGATTAATGTTTGACTTTAAAAAATGACATGTTTATTGAGATATAGATGAGGTGTTTAAAATCAGAAATGACCACGTTAAGTATTGCTTGTATTTTATGTTTACATTTTATGTCGTTTTTAAGAGCAAGTTACTACTTGGATGGATGACCGTTTGCGCGCCTTGGCTTCAGCACAGTCTCCCAGCTCACCCAGCTGTAAATGGGTACCTGCCTCTTTAGGGTCGGGGAAGGTAAAACAGCAAGGGAGAGGAGATGGGCGCCGCCCTCAATATGCTGACCCCTTGAGAAGTTGAGGTCTCTGACGCCTTGCTCCCCTACGACCACATAGGTTAGGGTACACCTTGACCTTGACCTATAAAAGACGTACATATTACCGTGAAACAGGACTCGACTTGTAGGCCGCTAGGAAGTCCACGTTGTAAATAAAGAGAGAAAAAAAAAGAGTGAAAACGA
>CM054162.1:7671457-7681457 GCA_028751875.1 Rapana venosa
CGCTCGAACGCATGCGCGCGCACGTACGTACACACACACACACACACACCACACACACACACACTGGTTATCCAAGAGAGAGAGAGAGAGAGAGAGAGAGAGAGAGAGAGAGAGAGAGAGAGAGAGAGAGAGAGAGAGAGAGAGAGAGAGAGAGAGAGAGAGAGAGAGAGAGAGATCATCATCATCAATGCCTTTGTGCCTTATTGGCACGTAGGGCAGCAACAAATGTTCTCCACTCCTGTCTGTCCTGGGCCAGCTTCCGAATGGTTCCCCAGGTATGTTGGAAGGTCTTCAGCTCTGTTTCGACAGTCCGACGCCAAGTGTTCTTGGGTCGTCCTCGTTTGCGTTTTCCCTCTGGTGTCCAGTGGAGGGCTATTCGGGCAATGTTTCCCTGTTCCCGACGGCAGATATGCCCTATCCATCCCCATCGCCTATGCATGATGATGGTGTCCATGCTTTCTTGGTTGCAGCGGGCAATAAGTTCTTGGTTGGAGATGGTCTCAGGCCAGAAGATGCGCAAGATTCTTCTGAGATTCTTCGTGTGGAATGAGAGAGAGAGAGCAGCTGGAAATTCACTCAGAGAAACCAACCATGACTAAAAAGGGTATCAATCCAATTCCTGAAGTCGGAATGCGGCAGCCTTAATGGTGGAATTACAAAACAAGTCCATAATGCAATAGAAAACTCTGATAGGGTGTGAGGCACCGTGGTCGAGTGGTTTAGGCGGTCAACTCGTGATCCAGAGGTCGCGGGTTCGATCCCCGCTCGGCTCGGTGTTGTGTCCTTGGGAAAGACACTTTACTCCTATTTTCCTCACTCCACCAAGGTGTACAAGTGGGTACCAGCTCTGCTGGGGAAGTATCTGGCGACAGACTAGCGTCCTGTCACAGGGGTGGTGAAGAACCATCAGTTCGCTTAACGCTACAGAAACCGGGATAAGCTCCGGCTCTATGGGCCTTCTGGCTCGAAAGAACATACTTTACTTTTTCTGATAGGGAACTTTGGAGGTTCCTCTTCGTCGTCGAACGCTCAGTCAGCAACTATTGTTGTCTGTCATATCAGTGAAAATGCGTTGCGCTGCCGTTAAGCCCCTAACAAGTCAGACCCAGCGCATCCGACTTCGGCGTGGGAGAGAATTGTTGTCTTTGAAGTCTTTCTTGAAAAAAGGCAGGAAAATGGACGAAGAAGGCAGAAAACAGACGAGAAGGAGGTGACAGGAAGAAAAGGAACAAGGCAGAAACAAAGAGAGGGATAGAAAAGAGGGAAATCCTAGAACAGAATTTCTAGAAGGTGGGGATGCTATTTATATACCAAGAGGCCCCTGGCATGCCCATAGGGGAAATATTTTATTCAAAGGTGAAGAGTTGTAGCTGTGCTTTTTATAAACTAACTCTCTCTCTCTCTCTCTCTCTCTCTCTCTCTCTCTCTCGCTTTCTCTCTCGTCAAAGGAAAAAAAGAAGAGAACAAAATACGTGTAGGAAAATATTTATTGCGTTTTGACCATACTGATGCTTCGCTAATACCAGCTTCAATCTACTGACCAAAGAGAAAGCATAAAGAAAAACAACAACAGCAGCAGCAGTAGCAACAACAACTTGGAAATGTTTTCATTGGCTCACAGCAACTCTGAAATGTTTTCATTGGCTCACAGCAACTCTGAAATGTTTTTATTGGCTCACAGCAACTCTGAAATGATTTCATTGGCTCACAGCAACTCTGAAATGTTTTCATTGGATCACAGCAGCTCTGAAATGTTTTCATTGGATCACAGCAACTCTGAAATGTTTTCATTGGCTCACAGCAACTCTGAAATGTTTGAGCCAACAACTCTGAAATGTTTTCATTGGCTCACAGCAACTCTGAAATGTTTTCATTGGCTCACAGCAACTCTAAAATGTTTTCATTGGCTCACAGCAAATCTGAAATGTTTTCATTGGCTCACAGCAACTCTTCTCGTTTAGTGTTTTGTTTGTCGCTGATTGTTTTACAACCATTTATTTCTGTTCTCTATGAATAGGTATTATATTCTATTTCATTGTTATTTTTATGCTGTTGTATTGTATCGTACTGTCTATTGTATTGTGTTGTACTGGATTGTATGGTGTTGTATTGCACCTTTTTCACTATAATTTATTGTGTTATGGTGTGTTGAAAAAGTTTGGTTTTGATTTGAATGATATTTTACTGTATTGTGTTGAGCTGAATTGTGCAGTATTGTGTTGCCTTATATTTCACTCTAGTATGTTGTATTGAAGTGTATGGTGTTGCACTGCATTGTAGTTTTCACAGCATCGTGTTGTGGTGTGTAGAAATAGTATGGTGTTGTATTGCATTACATTTATACTATAACTATTGTGTTGTGATGTATTCTTGCATTGCAATACGATGCATTTTACAGTATTGCACTGTATTATTGTTCTCTACTATGCTGGTCTGGATTGCATTGCATCATATTTCATTGTATTGTTTTGTATTGAACTGTCGTGGACTGTATTGGCATAGCACTAGATTGTATTGTGGCACATTGTTTCACAAGGCACTGCGATACTTTGTATTAAGTCTTATTATGCTGTACAGAACTGTATTATAGTAAATTATTGTGTATAGCTTGTAGCGCATTGTATTATGCTGTACAGTACTATATTCGAGTGTTGTGTATAGCTTGTATTGCATCATATTATTCTGTACAGTACTGCAATATAATGAAGTGTTGTGTATAGCTTGTATTGCATCGCATTTTGCTGTACAGTACTGCACCATACTGAAGTGTTGTGTATGTCTTGTATTGTATCATTTTCTATTGCATTGTATTGTACTGTATTATAGTGACGTGTTGTGTATACCTTGTATTGTATCATATCATATTGCATTGTACTGCAACTATAATTATTCGAGTGTTGTGTCTACCTTGTATTGTAGCCTGTTATATTGCTTTGTACAGCACTGTATTGAACTGTTGTGTATTTTATTGCACAGTACATCATCACTTTGTGGCTATATTGTTTATTTCCCTATTTTGTATTACCTTTTTAATTGCATTGTGTTGTACTATCTTTTGTGCTTTACTGTATTGTAGTAAGTTTGTCCTATGGCACTGCAATTGCATGGTATTGTATTGTTATTTGTTTATTTGTTGTATTAAATTGCAGTGTATTGCACTGTATACTTATGCATTATGCAATTGACGAAGCTACTGTTAAGCGGAAAATTTTGGCAGAAAAATGGCAGCATACAGAAAAATTCTTTCTATACATACAAAGAGAGTTGAGAGATTAAAATGCAAAAGAAAAATACGTGCATTCCTTTAAAAAAAAACAACTGCAAGGGGACAGACATGTAGGAAGACAGATAGAGACAAAAAGTGTGTGTATGAGTGAGTGTAAGTGTATGTGTGAGTGTATGTGTGTGTGTGGTGTGAGTGTGTGCGCGTGCGTGCGTGCGCGTGTACGTGGTTTGCAATAGCACGAAAACACGTTTGTGTGTGTGTGTGTGTGTGTGGAATCATGCGCGCATGATTCTGTGTGTGTGTGTGTGCGCGCGCATGTGTGTATGCATGTGCGTGCGTGCGTGTGTGCATGTATGTGCATGCGTGCGTATATGTGTTCCTGTATGCATGTGTTTGTGAGTGCCTGCGTGTGTGAAACAAGAATTCTGATAAAAATGGCAACAACAACGAAGACAAAAATGTGGATTTAATAATATTGTTGTCATATCCTCGGTTGTCTAACTTCAGTACTGATAGGGATGGTGCACTGAATCTTCATTCTATTTCTCTGCTCTCTTGATGAATACGTAAAAAAACCAAAAATCTCTTTTTGCACAATAACTATTTGATACTCATGTCTGACCTTGACTTTCACTGGTCAACAACCTTTGATCTCTGTGTCTTGCCCCTAATATCATTTCCGGGTTGTGGCTTTTACCAGTTACCGATTTTACAAAGTTTCTTTCAGTTGTTCTTTCTGGGCTTATCTGCTTGTTTTAGTTGTTAAACAAACACGTTAAATCCTGTTCGGCTTTCCGTAAGAGTAGGCCATTGTGTGCCGGTGGGGACAGATGGCATAGTTTACAAAACCGCATACACACAGGGACTGGATGTAAAAAGGCACATGAGTGCTTATTCCATTATCCTCGATATAGAAGAATAAATAAATAAACAAATAAAAATAAATAAATATTGTACCATTAGATTAATTCATCCAGACCTTTTTTTATACGTTAATGTCTAGATATAGTTTTCACCAGCCCCCCCCCCCCCCCTCTCCCCGCTCACTCTCTCTCTCTCATCAATCAATCATGAATCTCTCTCTTTCTCTCTCTCCCCCCCCCCCCCAACACCCTTCTGTGTGAGTTTGGGGTTTCTTCATGATCAAGTTTTGACCTTCTGTTCCCTTTAAATTCTAAAGTCTCTTGATTTTGCTTATAGTGGCCCTGACCTTGTTTGTTTTTGATTTTTTTAAATTGTTGATTCATCTGGATCTCTTTGAGTCTCGGCTTTGGCATGTCTTGTTTCTTCATAGTTCTTTAGGTCTGTATTTCATAAGGCACCAGCTTCTAGCATCCTTTTTTTCATTTTTGAGTCTGGGTTTTACCAAGCATTGTCTTACCTTAAATTTCTGGGTCTAGATTCTAGCCATAAATGTGTTTTCTCTTTCATGATAGGGAAACAAATACAGCTGCAGGAAAAAAAAAAAAAAAAAAAAAAAAGGGGTGAAAGGGTGGCGCAGCGCTAAGTGGCGACGCGTTCTCCCGCTCTCCCCGGGGAGAGCAGCCCGAATTTCAACTTAAAGTGGTATGAAATAAAATCTGAGCGCTTTGATTTGTTGCTTTACAAGATTCAGCGCTATATAAATTCCATACATTATTATTATTATTATTATTAAATCTGGACTTTAACCAGATATTACTTCATCTTCACACACACACACAGACACACACACACACACACACACAGATACACACACATACACACACACACTACTTCAAGATGTTTAAATCTTGATCAATCAAAAACTTTGACGGGTTTTTTTTTCAGCTTCTTTTAATTGTTTTCGATTCTTTTTGTTATATCACTACCCTTCGTCTTCAATTTTCTATTTTTTTTCTCTCCATTCCTTGTCTTTATACTTACAACCGGCTTTGATCTTGCAAGTTATTATCAATATTTTGATAAATATTTCTGTACTTTTTAAAACTATTTTTTGAACCTGAGTCGACTCGTCACAAGAATTCTGACCAGCCGCCCCCTTTAAATTCTTCAGTATTGATATTATCATTTCCGTCAGTCAGCACCGATTTTGACCATCCTTTCCCTTTAAAGTGTGTTGGCTCTTAGATGTGACATGTTCCCTGGAACTAACCCTTCTCCCTCTTTCTGTTCATTAGATGAACTCCGCTGTGGACACACAGAGAATTGCTGATTGTTTTATATCCCCCTCACAGTGGGTTCTTTTTGGGGGGAGTGGGGGTGGGGGAGGGTGTTTCTCGTCTGCTCTTCTCTTTCCCTGCTGCAGCAGACGACATATGGTGGCAGCTACTGTATGAATCTTCGTCGAACCAGCAGGCTGGGTTGCCATCCTTCGGGTGGTGGCTGCAACCCAAAGATTGGTTTTCATGTTATTTGGTTTGATTTGTTTAAAATTTTATTTTTGTTTTTGTTTCGAGGAGAATGGAATATTAGCTGGAGTGTTGTCAGCAAGTGAAATAATAATAATAATAACAATAATAATGATGATGATAATAATAATAATAATAGTAATAATAATAATAATAATAATAACAATAATAATATATGGGATTTATATAGCGCTGAATCTTGTAAAGTAAACAAATCAAAGCGCTTGCATTCAAATCATTCACACGCATGCCAACCGTCCACAAATATCAAGATAAACAAATATCAAGTTTATACACACAACACACTTAGGTGGGGGTGGTGGAGGTGAAAGTAGCTCTTGAAAAAGTAGGAACAGATAACAGGGGAAGATCTCAAGTAGAGTATAAGTGCGTTTTGTGGGTAGATTTGAAAGAATCAAATGAAGGCTTTTGGCGAAGTGGAAGAGGAAGGTCGTTCCATGTGGAGGGACCGGAAACAGAGAAAGAGCGTCGGCCAACAGTGGTGATGCCTGCGTAGGTATGTACGTACCTGCGTAAGTTTAGATGTCTTTTCTAGTCAATAGCTTTTAATTTTTTTTATTATTTTTATAACATTGTATTTTTACATTGGTGTAAGTGTGTGTGTATGCGGGGTTTTGTATTTTTCAATTCATTCTTTTATATCGAAGATAATGGAATAAGCACTGATGTGCTTTTTTACATCCAGTCCCCCTGTGTATGCGGTTTTGAAACTTGTTATCTGTTCTCACCAGCACACAATGGCCTGCTCTTACGAAAAGCGGACCAGGATTTAACGTGGGCGTTAGAAATTCTGCGTGCGTTCGCATACGGGGGCTTCGGTTTGTAGTCTCATCCGAAGGACTTGTGTGTGTGTGTGTGTGTGTGTGTGTGTGTGTGTGTGTGTGTGTGTGTGCGCGCGCGTGTGTGTTCGTGATATTTGTATTGAAGTTATCTTGGAATGTTTTAACCAATATGAAATGTAGCTTTCTCGTGTCTTAAGAGATCACGATTCGTATCAATCTGCCTGTCAGTATTGTCATTGCCCTTCATGGGATGATCAAAGTGTGTTTGACTTGACTTGACTTGACTAGTATTGAATCAACACAGGAATGATGTATGGTAGAGGCAAGTAAGTATTCTGTTGTATTATTTTGAGGCAGCTTGGAATGCGAATTGTATTATACGTGCGTGTGTTCTTATTTGGTGCTTGTGCACTGACACAGACACACGCACGCACGTACGTACGCACGCACACAAACAAACACACATATATGCATAAGACATAGCAGTACAATGTTTAAGGACCTTTGACTTGAAAGACATAGAAAAAAAGTAGCATTAGTAATAACACTAGCTGCATCTATAAGAACGGAAAAGATGGTAACAGTAGCAGCAGCAGCAGCTGTAGTAGTAGTAGTAGTAGTAGTGGTAGTAGTAGTAGTAGTAGTAGTAGTAGTAGTAGTAGTGGTAGTAGTAGAAGTAGTAGTAGCAGCAGCAGCAGCTGTAGTAGTAGTAGTAGTGGTAGTAGTAGTAGTAGTAGTGGTAGTAGTAGAAGTAGTAGTAGCAGCAGCAGCTGTAGTAGTAGTAGTAGTGGTAGTAGTAGTAGTAGTAGTAGTAGTAGTAGTAGTAGTAGTAGTAGTAGTAGTAGCAGCAGCAGCAGCAACAGCGGCAGCAGTAAAAGTAGTAGTAGTGGTAGTAGTAGTAGTGGTAGTAGTAGTAGTAGTAGTAGTAGTAGTAGTAGTAGTAGTAGTAGTAGTGATTGTAGAAGTAGTCGAAGTAGAAGTAGTAGTAATGGTAGCAGCAGCAGCAGCAGCAGCAGCAGCAGCAGAAGTAGTAGTAGTAGTAGTGGTGGTGGTGGTGGTGGTGGTGGTGGTAGCAGTAGTAGTAGTAGCAGCAGCAGCAGCAGCAGCAGCAGCAGCAGCAGCAGCAGCAGCAGCAGCAGCAGCAGCAGCAGCAGCAGCAGCAGCAGCAGCAGCAGCAGCAGCAGCAGCAACAACAACAACAACAACAACAACAACAGGCAACACAACAAACAACAACATTTTCACCATCATGAAAACAACAGCAAGGACAGTGATACTATAACTAAACAGTCACGATCACAGCAGCAGCAGCAGCAGCAGCGACAGTTTAAAATCTTCACCACAACAAAAGCAGTATCACTATGGCAGGCATACACGCTGTCAAAGCCCATCCCAGCCCAGCCCAGCTTTGTCCCATGCCCAGACCGCAGCATGCGTGAACTTACGCCCACTGTGGGTTTGCCGCCGCCCAGGAAGTGTGCTCCGGCATCAAACTGTCCCTCAATCATCAGAGTTCCTCCGGGAGGTGATCTGTATGTCTGTAAGTTAACAACAAACAACAAAAGATAATATCATGTGTTGTATTGTATATCGGGGACAGGATAGCTCAGTGGTCGGAGCACTCGCTTTCCTCCAGCCAAGTTTTTAAGCAGCATCGAGCGTGGGTACCACTTGGATGGGTGATCGTTTGTGCACCTTGGCTTCAGTACAGTTCCCCCAGTTCACCCAGCTGTAAATGGGTACCTGCCCTCTTTAGGGTCAGGGGAAGGTAAAGCAGCGAGGGAGAGGAGATGGGCACCGCCCTCAATATGCTGGCCCCTTGAGAAGCTGAGGTCTCTGACGCTTCGCTCCCCTTCGACCTTATAGTTATGAGACATCAAAACACAAACCAACACACAACCAACCAAACCAAAACAACCCTAACATACACACAAACAACCAAACAACCAAACCAAACCAACCCTAACATAGACACAAACCAACACACAAACAACAAACCAAAACAACCCACAAACACACAACCCTAACACAAAAACAACCAAACCAAAACAACACGAACCAACACACAAACCAACACACAACAAACAACCAAACCAAAACAACCCCATAACAACACAAACCAACACACAAACAATCTAAACACAAACCAAACCACAAACCAACACACAAACAACCAAACCAAAACAAACCACAAACCAACACAAAACCAACACACAAACAACCAAACCAAAGCAAACCACAAACACACAAACCAACACACAAACAACCAAACAACCAAAACATACACAAACCAACACACAAACAACCAAAACAACCCTAACACACAAACCAACACACAAACAACCAAAACAACCTAACACACAAACCAACAAAAACAACCAAACCAAAACAAACCCTAACACACAAACCAACACACAAACAACCAAACCAAAACAACCCTAACACACAAACTAACACACAACCATCCAAACCAAAACACCCCCCACAAACCAAACACACAAACCAACACACAAACAACCAAACCAAAACAAACCACAAACCAACACACAAACAACCAAACCAAAACAAACCACAAACCAACACACAATCCAACACACAACAAACAACCAAACCAAAACAAACCACAAACAACCAAACCAAAACAAACCACAAACCAGCACACAAACCAACACACAAACAACCAAACCAAACCAAACCACAAACACACAAACAACCAAACCAAAAAAAACCCACAAACCAACACACATCCCCCAAAAACACACAAACCAAAACAACACACAACAAACCCAAAACAACCCAAATACACAAACCCAACACACAAAACAAACCAAACCAAACCGAAACAACCCAAACCAACACACAAACAACCAAACCCAAACACACAAAACCAAAACACAAACAACCAGACCAAAAGAACCCACAAACACACAAACCAACACACAAACAAGCAAACACCCAAAACAACCCAAACCAACACACAAACAACCAAACCAAAAAACCCCAAAACAAACCAAAAAAAAAACCACACACAAACAACCAAACCAAAACAAACTCCAAACACACAAACCAACGCACAAAAAACCAAACCAAACAACCCTAACACACAAACCATTACACAAACAACAAAACCCAAACAATCCTACAACAAACCCAAACCAAAAAACAAAAAAACCAAACCCAAACCAAAACACAAACAACCAAACAAAACAATCCACAAAACACACAAACCAACACACAAACAAGCAAACACCCAAAACAACCCAAACCACACACAAACAACCAAACCAAACCAACACACAAAACAACCAAACCAAACCAACACACAAACAACCAAACCAAAACACAACCAACCAAACCAAAACAACCCCCAAACCAACACACAAACAACCAAAACAACCCTAACATGCACACAAACAACCAAACCAAAACAACCCTAACACACAAACCAAAAACACAAACAACCAAAACAACCCTAACACACAAACCAACAAAAACAACCAAACCAAAACAACCCTAAACACAAATAACCCCACAACCATCCAAACCAAAACACCCCCCACAAACCAACACACAAACCAACA
>CM054162.1:7696457-7703957 GCA_028751875.1 Rapana venosa
CTATCTCTCTCTCACCCTCTATCTTTCTCTCTCTGTCTCTCACCCTGCACTCATGATTATAAATTTTAAACAATTCTGTCGTTACACTGTCTGTACACATCAATTATCAGATCACGTTGGCAGTTCATTGTTAAGAAACCAGCCACAGTGCACAGACTGTATAAAACGTATTAACAACAGTCCAATAATACATGATCTTTATTTTGTGGGTTGTAAAATTGCATAGAAAATATCATATCAGCTGGACCGAAAAATAATTATAAAGAGTCAACAAATACGTCATCTTTTTGTTAACAAGTGTAAACATGCAGTTTTTTTAAGCGAATAAACAAACTTGACAAATTTAACATATGGATTGCATTATGATCAATCTCAAAACAGTATATTTGTTTCAGAATATCAACAACAGTAACAAGATGAGGAAGCTGGGGGAAAAATTCACCAAATAAATGCAGTCATAACAGAAAACATGTAACATGACAACTTGCGCATAATTATTAAGCAAGCGCGCGCACGCAAACACACACACACATATGCCCATTTTCATTAATTAGTTTGGGTCATACACATTTGCATATCACCAACTCCCCCTCCCCTCTCCCTAAATAGTCAATTAAGCACCCTGTTTAAAATATAAAAAAACAACAACAACAAACAAAAAATTCATATCAATCGATCTCAGTGCTCCGTAACAACAAATTGAAAAGAAAAAAAATCACAAAATACTGATTATGAAAAATAACAACAAACTGAGAAAAACATCTCCATTGTCAACGACAGTCTCACACAATACATAATGAAGAAACAAAAACCCGCTCAAGTTTATCACTTTTCAATAGCTGTTATATAAAAAAAAGAACAAATACAAACAACAACCCCTAAATAGCAACACCACCACCACCACCACCAACATCATCATCATCATCATCATCATCATCATCATCATCATCATCATCATCATCATCATCATCATCATCATCATCAATTCCATACATCATCATCATCATCGTCGTCGTCGTCATCATCATCATCATCATCAACATCATCATCAACATCATCATCACCATCACCAGTATCATCAACAAACAACAACACTAAAGAAGCAAACCAAATAACCAAACAAATATCCAAAGTAAAAACTAAAAAGGATTAGTGCCTCTTAGCAGCTGCTTCAAACTACATAACGGGGACTGGATGTAAAAAAAAAAGCACATACGTGCTTATATCCTCGATATAAAAGAATAAATAAATGAATAAATAAATCAATAAATCCAACATATCTTGGTCAAGAGTCCAGGGCCCAGTGCTAAAGTTAGCGTGCTCCTTCCTTTTACCAAGTCCAAGTGTGGTCAGTTCCTGCTGCTATAATCAGCACCATCTGGGAATGGAATGGACAGCAGCTGAGAGCAGCTGGAAGTGGGGGACACTACTGACAGCTGTGTGAAGCATATCAACTGACAGACACCGTCTTTTAGAAAAACAACAACAAATCAAACAAGAGCAAAATTAATGACGTGTGCACAAGATGTTCTGTGTGCGTTCGCGAATTAGACTTCGGGTTTATAGTCTCATCCGGTGTAGGGCTATGAGTGTGTGTGTGTGTGTGTGTGTGTGTGTGTGTGTGTGTGTGTGTGTGCGTGCGCGCGTGCATGTGTGTGGATGTGTGTGGATGTGTGTGCGCGCAATGCTTTTTTTCTGTGGAATCTGCAGCCCAGAAAAAGAGTATTTACACAGTAGCTCTGTTCTGTACTGATACACGCTGGGAAAGATGTGATTTTCTATTACATAAAGGTGACATCTGAAAGACTATAAAAACTGAACTGTAAGCGTGACACTGGAAAGATTATATACACAGATGAACTGTCACATGACAATGGAAAGACTGTATACAACTGAACTGTACGCGTGACACTGGAAAGATTATATACACAGATGAACTGTAACATGACAATGGAAAGACTATAACAACTGAACTGTAAGCGTGACACTGGAAAGATTATATACACAGATGAACTGTCACATGACAATGCAAAGACTGTATACAACTGAACTGTACGCGTGACACTGGAAAGATTATATACAGATGAACTGTCACATGACAATGGAAAGACTGTATAACAACTGAACTGTAAGCGTGACACTGGAAAGATTATATACAGATGAACTGTAACATGACAATGGAAAAACTGAAATATAAGCACAAGAGTGGAAAGGTTGAAATGCAAACATGACAGGGGAAAGATTGAAATGCAAACATGACAGTGGAAAGACTGCATACAATTGAACTGTAAACTTGACAGTGGAAAGATTGTATACAATTGAACTGTAAACATGACAGTGGAAAGATTGTATACAATTGAACTGTAAACATGGCAATGGAAAGATTGCATACAGATTGAAATGTAAACATGACAGTGGAAAGATTGTATACAATTGAACTGTAAACATGACAGTGGAAAGATTGTATACACATGGAAATAATGTAACATGGCATACTGTACACAGAGGAGATGTAAACGTGACAATGGAAAGATTGAAATGTAGACATGACAATAGAAAGATTGAAATATTAAATATAAACATGACAACAGAAAGATTGAAATGTACACATGACAAGAAAAGTTTGAAATGTAACCATGTCAACAGAAAGATTGAAATATTAACATGACAACTGAAAGATTGAAGTATAAACATGACAGTGGAAAGATTGAAATGTAAACATGACAACAGAAAGCTTGAAATGTAACCATGACAACAGAAAGATTGAAATATTAACATGACAATAGAAAGATCGAAACATAAACATGACAGTGGAAAGATTGAAATGTAAACATGACATGGAAAGATTGAAATGTAAACATGACAGCAGAAATATTGAAATATAAATATAACAACCGGCAGATTGAAATATTAACATGACAACAGAAAGATTGAAATACAAACATGCCAGTGGAAAGATTGAAATATTAACATGACAACGGAAAGATTGAATTGGAAAAATGACAACCGGAAAGATTGAAATGTAAACCTGACAAATGGAAAGATTGAAATGTAAACCTGACAAATGGAAAGGTTGAAATGTAAACCTTGACAAGTGGAAAGGCTGTGTACAGAGAAAAGCACAACATGACAAATGGAACGATTGCATACAGATGAAAAATAAATATACACTGATAAAACCACCAGTCACTCACTCAGTCTATAGATAGAATTCTAAATGGATACATGAACATAAAACCAAACTTGAGCGCATCTTGGGGGGTTCAAAATAAACACCCTTACTGTCCTGAGCAAAAAGGTGTACGTGGTCGTTGTGATCGAATATTGCTATACACCATGGAAAGTACTACTGTTCAACAAAATGGAATCGTTTATTTTGTATCACGATACTGATATCACATGCATGGGAATAGAATATAGATATGTATCACAGTATGTGTCCCCCTCTCTTAAATGCATAATCACGAAATTGTAAACTCTTCTGTCGTTGTTTCTTCTAAGCATTTAACTTCCTGGGTAGGAGGAGAATCAAAATGCACAAGACGGAGGTGGGGAAGTTAGGATGGGAGGGAGGGAGGGAGGGAGGGATGGATGGAGAGAGAGAGAGAGAGAGAGAGAGAGAGAGAGAGAGAGAGAGAGAGAGAGAGGGGGGGGGGCAAGGTGGGGCTGGGGGCTGGGGGGTGGGGGTGAGAATAGAAACAAACAAGTAAATGGTAAACCACGATGCAGTCAAAACATATCTCTGATAAGGCAGGAGAATATCTGAATCTGTCTGTCTGTCTGTCTGTCTGTCTGTCTGTCTGTCTATCTATCTATCTATCTATCTATCTATCTATCTATCTATCTATCTATCTATCTCTCTCTCTCTCTATCTCTATCTCTATATCTCTCTCTATCTCTATCTATCTATCTATCTATCTATCTATCTATCTATCTATCTATCTATCTCTCTCTCTCTCTCTCTCTATCTATCTATCTATCTATCTATCTATCTATCTGTCTATCTATCTATCTATCTATCTATCTATCTATCTATCTATCTATCTATCTATCTATCTATATGTGTGTATGTGTGTTTAACGATGGAAAGTATAAACCACCCCCCCCCCCTCCCCACGACCCACAAAATCTCGGTTCGTGTTACAGTAATCTGGTTTCAGAGCTCTAAGCACAGCCTGTTTGATGACAGGCAACCACAGTTCCACGACCGCGACCACGGTTATCAGAGTGGATTACCGTTGTCCAAAGAAAGCGCGTTCAAAGAAATGACCCGACCGTAGTACATGCGCCCCACGGTACAGCAATCGCAGTACTGTCTCGCGGGAAGCAGGACTGGGTTTGTCTTCTGATGACAGACAACCTGATAACACAATAACGAGATGTGAGAATGAAGGATTCAGCATCAGCAAACTACGATTTGATCTGCATGGGACGGGATAGCTCAGTGGTCAGAGCACTCGCTTTGCCCCAGCTAAGGTTAAGCAGCGTCGAGCGTGGGTGGGATGGGTGAGCGTTTGCGCCGCCTTGGTTTCAGTGCAGTTCCCCCAGTTCACCCAGCTGTAAATGGGTACCTACCTGCCCTCTTTAGGTTCAGGGAAGGTTAAGCAGCGAGGGAGAGGAGATGGGCGCTGCTCTCAATATGCTGGTTCCTTGAGAAGTTGAGGTCTCTGATGCTTCACTCCCCTACGACCACATACGTTATGGGACACCTTTACCCTTTTAAAACTACGATACTGTTTGTATAGACGGTCCTATGTGGCTGATTTACTTCAGAACATAAACATTTTCTGATCGAGGACAAATTTCAGAAGAACCGAGCTCTCTATTGGTAGATGAGTAACAGTACAGAGACATCGATCAGTATTACTGCGCGGTTATCATTACCTCCCTTGTTATTCTCTAACAGCAAGCGAAAGCATGTTTACTTTGAAAAAAAAGAGGTCATCAGAAGTGACCCACGATCTAAACTTGACCTACAAACTGCAGTTGAGTGGACGAGGAAGAGTGGGGGTCACGATGTATGGTCCTGACACTTTGGACACAAAGGACAGTTGTTTGGCGGGTGATAACTTTGCGTCATCTCGAAGGTCAGTCCGCCCTAGGACAACACATTATTTAGCCACGGAAGGCCTTGATATAACATTTCATTTGATTTCGTCTTTGCAAAATATAGCGCTATATAAATTCCTATGATTAGTATTAAAAAAAAAAAATATATTATTATTATCATTATCATCATCGTTGTTGTTATTATTATTATTATTATTATTATTATATTATTATTATTATTACCGCCCTCATTATTATCATTATCATCATTATTATCATTATTATCATATTACAAACTGTACATTGTTCAACTTATCAAGACGTCACATTCCGCCCTTAGGGATGCTGTGGTCCTGTCAGTATAAATAAATTCCCCACCTCCTGCAAATTCTGTGTTGGGAATTCCCTCTTTTCTATCCTTCTCTATGTTTCTGCCTTGGTCTTTTATTATTGTCACCTCCTCTTTCTGGTCTATTTTCTGTCTCCTTGGTCCATTTTCTTGACTCCTCACCCCCCTCCCCCCCAGAAAGACTTCTAAGATAACAATTATCTCCCTTGCGCTGAAGTCAGGCGCGCAGGGTCTGACTTGTCAGGCACCTAACGGCAGCACAACGCATTTTTCGCTCATATGATAGACAACAAGGATTTGCTGTCTGAGTGTTCAAAGAAGGAGAATGATAAAAACATTTAATGATAATGGCATCTTATAATAACATGATCTTATGATAACATGATCTTATGATAACATGATCTTATGATAACATCATCTTACGATAACATCATCTTATGATAACAGCATCTTATGGTAACATCATCTTATGATAACAGCATCTTATGGTAACAGCATCTTATGATAACAGCATCTTATGATAACAGCATCTTATGGTAACAGCATCTTATGGTAACAGCATCTTATGATAACAGCATCTTATGATAACAGCATCTAATGGTAACAGCATCTTATGATAACAGCATCTTATGGTAACAGCATCTTATGGTAACAGCATCTTATGATAACAGCATCTTATGATAACAGCATCTTATGGTAACAGCATCTTATGATAACAGCATCTTATGATAACAGCATCTTATGATAACATCATCTTATGAAAACATCATCTGATGAAAACAGCATCTGATGACGACAGTATTTTATAATAACAGCACTCATCAGAGGAGGCCACAGCCTTTCCAAGCCGCTGGAAACGAACAATACCGTTAAGGCAATTGTGCATGTTCTAATGACAGCATCTTATAGTCACAGCATCTCATAATTACAGCCACTCGCAAGAAAACAAATGAAAGGCCACCATTTTGCCACACGGTGACCACACTTTCGGTATACTTAATTGTGAATCTTATAATAACAACGCCTCACAAGAAAAAAACCCACAAGCCACAACTTCAGCCAGCAGCTGCGAACACGATTATTATGGTCATTATGCATATAACAATACCAATATTTCACACACACACACACACACACACACACACACACACACACACACACACACACACACACACACACACACATACACACACACACGCACACACACAAACACACACGTACACACACAAAATACGTGAAAGATGTAAACTGTATTTTTGTGGAGAGAAGATTACCAATAGTCATGTTATTTTTGGTTGTGGACATTTAAAAGCATTTTTACCTGCTGTGCCAAGTTTGTCAATGGATCAGATTCTGTCTGAACCATCGTTACTGTTGGACATTGTGTTAGGGTTGATAAAAAGTCCGATAACTCCGTTTTTGTAGTATGTTAAAGTTGGTTTTTATTCGATACTGTTATCTGACATTTTTCAGTTATCGTTTACTTTTTCTTGTTAGATTTTTCCGGTCTAAAATTCACTAAAATGTGAATAGACGTTAAACTGAAGATATCACACACAACACCACACAACACAGGCACACAACACACACACACACACACACACACACACACCCACACACACAAACAAAAGAGCACACGTACACACACACCCACACACACACACAAAACACCCACACACACACACACACACCAACACACACCCTACACAGGCACCACACCACCACCACACCACACACAGGCACACACACACACACACACCACCACACACACCACACCACACCACACACCACACACACACACACACACACAACACCACACCACACACAACACAACACACACAGGCACACCACCACACCACACACAACACACACACACACACTCACACACACACACACCCCAACACACACACACACACACACACACCACACACCACACACAGACACACACACACAGAACACACACACACACACACACACACACACACCACACACACACACACACACACCACACCACACACAGGCACACACACACAACACAACACACAACACACACAACACACCCCACACATACACACCACACACACACAACACACACACACACA
>CM054162.1:7721457-7738957 GCA_028751875.1 Rapana venosa
TTGGGGGATTGAGGACACAGAGCAATGTCAGATAGTCACAAAAAAGTTGGAAACGATCATCAGATGAGGATTGCTTGTGCTCCTACAGTGTTGAACCTGTGCACGCATATTTTCTAAATATATATTTTTTCCTCTTAATTTCGATGACAATGGAATAAGCACTCATGTGCCTTTTTACGCCCAGCCCCCGTGTGTATGCAGTTTGGTAAATGTTGTCATCCGTTCCCACCCGTACACATTGGCCTACTCTTCCAAGAAGCGGAACGGGTTTTAACCTGTGCGCAAGATGCTCTGCAGAAGATATTGTGGGTAGGAAGCTAGCGGACGACAAAGGACCGAGGGAGTACAGTGTTTGCTGAAAACAACATTCAAACCTACCAAATTTGTGCAAGGTCACATAAGTTTTGAGTCAGAGGTTAGTCTTTCACAATTTTCTTTCTTCATTTTTGGGTAGATTCCTTAGTACGTGCGGTATGAATGCAAGAATAATATAGGAAAACAGAAGGAAAAGAAAGCCTGTCTTGTGCCATAGCTAACCTTAAAAGGGAACAACAGTGCTTTTTTAACCACCAATCGTAGAGAACCTGTCTCATAGCTGACCTTGAAGGGAATAAGAGTACTTATTTTCAACCAACCAATCAGAAAGCCTGTCCCATAGCAGAAAAAACCACACTTATTTTTAACCAACCAATGAGAAAGCCTGTTCCCATAGCAGAAAAACCACACTTATTTTTAACCAACCAATGAGAAAGCCTGTTCCCATAGTGGAACAACCGCACCTATTTTTAACCAACCAATCAGAAAGCCTGTCCAATAGCGGTACAACCACACCTATTTTTAACCAACCAATCAGAAAGCCTGTCCCATAACGGAACAAATGCACCTATTTTTAACCAACCAATCAGAAAGCCTGTCCCATCGCAGAAAAAAACACACTTATTTTTAACTAACTAATCAGAAACCTGTTCCCATAGCGGAACAACCACACCTATTTTTAACCTACCAATCAAAAAGCCTGTTTCATAACGGAACAACCACACCTATTTTTAACCAACCAATCCGAAAGCCTGTCCCAATAGCGGAACAGCCACACTTATTTTTAACCAACCAATCCAATAGCCTGCTCCCATAGCAGAAAAAACCACACTTATTTTTAACCAACCAATCAGAAAGCCTGTTCCCATAGTGGAACAACCACACCTATTTTTAAACCAACCAATCAGAAAGCCTGTCCCATAGCAGAAAAAAACTACACTTATTTTTAAAAAACCAATCAGAAAGCCTTTTCCCATAGCGGAACAACCACACTTATTTTTAATCAACCAATCAGAAAGCCTGTCCCATAGCGGTACAACCACACCTATTTTTAACCAGCCAATCAGAAAGCCTGTTCCCATAGCGGAACAACCGCACTTATTTTTAACCGACCAATCAGAAAGCCTGTCCCATAGCAGAAAAAAACACACTTATTTTGAACCAACCAATCCGAAAGCCTGTTCCCAGAGCAGAACAACCACACCTATTTTTAACCAACCAATCGGAAAGCCTGTCCCATAACGGAACAACCACACCTATTTTTAGCCAACCAATCAGAAAGCCTGTCCATAGTACAACAACTAAATACAACCAACCAATCAGAAAGCCTGTCCCATAGCGGAACAACCACACTTATTTTTAACCAACCAATCAGAAATCCTGTTCCCATAGCAGAAAAAAACCACACCTATTTTTAATCCAACCAATCAGAAAGCCTGTTCCCATAGCAGAAAAAAAAACCACACCTATTTTTAACCAACCAATTCGAAAGCCTGTCCCATAGCAGAAAAAAACCACACCTATTTTTAACCAACCAATCAGAAAGCCTGTCCCATAGCAGAAAAAAACCACACCTATTTTTAACCCAACCAATCAGAAAACCTGTTCCCATAGCGGAACGACCGCACCTATTTTTAACCAACCAATGGGAAAGCCTGTGCCATGCCGTGCCATCAGCTGACCTTGAAGGGCACATGGCGGAACTCCCACATGACCTCAGGTCGGGCGAACTTGGCGGCGATGTGCAGGGCGTTGTTGCCCTCGTTGTCCTTGATGTTCAGGGATTCCCAGGCGTGGGATTTGATGACGTAGTCCATCAACGTCTTCACTGTCTCAGGCTGGATGGTTCTGAAGGCAGACAAAAAAACAACACCCACGAAAGTGCGCATGAATGATAAGCAGAGTGATGATAGTGATAATGATGATGATGATGGTGATGGTGGTGATGGTGATGGTGGTGATGGTGATAAGAATGATAGTAATAATACTAACACTAATAATACTTCTACTACTACTACTACTACTGATGATGATGATGATGATAATGATACTACTACTACTACTACTACTACTACTACTACTACTACCAGCAACAACAACAAAACAACAACAACAACAATAATAATAGTAATAATAATAATAATAATAATAATAATAATAATAATAATGATGATGATAATAATAATAATAATAGAAAACACACACAAACAAACAACACCAACCAATCAACCAACCAGTCAACCAACACAACAACCAACCAACACACCAACTAAGCAGCCAACACACCAACCCGTCCCCCCCTTCCAAAACGAACCAGCCAACCAAAAACCAACCAACCAACCAAACATGACACCAACAAACTAACCAACCCACCCACCCCCCCATCCACCCACCTTCCACCAAAATAACCAACCAACCGACCCACCAACCCACCTTCCCACCCACCAACCAACCCACCCACAACCCACCTTCCCACCCACCAACCAACCGACCCACCAACCCACCTTCCCACCCACCAACAAACCTCCGACCCACCCACCCACCTTCCAACCCATAACAAACCTCCCACCCACCCACCCACCCAACCACCCAACCCAACCAACCAACCACCCACCACCCAAAGAAACAAACAATCCAACCAACCAACCAACCAACAAACAGCAACAAAGCCCCTATACCTAGGGCTGTGTGTTACCTGCAGTAAGCGGCCACGTGGAGGGCGGTCTGGCCCTTGTCGTTCTGGATGCTGGCAGTGGCACCCACCCACCCATAAACCACCCAACCAACCAACCAACCAACCACCCACCACCCAACCACCCAAACAAACCAACCAACCAACAAACCAACAACAAAGCCCCTAGGGCTGTCAGTTACCTGCAGTAAGCGGCCACGTGGAGGGCGGTCTGGCCCTGGTCGTTCTGGATGCTGGCAGTGGCCTTGCAGTTGATGAGGGCCTCGATGCTGGCGCTGTGTCCGCGAGCACAGGCTTCGTGCAGGGCTGTGTTGCCCGCGCAGTTCTTCGTGTCCACTTTGGCCTGTCCACAGTTAGTAGTTGTTCGATGTGTGTGACTGTCTGTGTGTCTGTGTGTGTGTCTATCTCTCTCTCTCTCTCTCTCTCTCTCTCTCTCTCTCTCTCTCTCTCTCTCTCTGTGTCTGTCTGTCTGTCTGTCTGTCTATCTATCTATCTGTCTGTCTGTCTGTCTGTCTATCTCTCTCTATCTCTCCCCCCCCTCTCTCTCTATCTATCTATCTATCTCTCTCTCTTTATATATATATATATATATATATATATATATATATATATATATATATATATATATATATATATATATATATATATATATAAATGGCTTGTCGTTGTTGTTGTAGTTTTGTTGTTAAAGTCAAAGTGAAGTCGATGACATTTTTTGTTGTTGAGGATAATGGAATAAGCACTCATGTGCTTTTTTCTTACATCTACTCCCCGTGTGTATGCGGTTTTGTAAATTTTGTCATCTGTTCCCACCGGCACACAATGGCCTACTCTTTCGAAAAGCGGAACAGGCTTTAACGTGTGCGCAAGATGTTCTGCATGCGTTCGCACACGGGGCCTCGGTTTATAGTCTCATCCGAAGGACTTTGACATTCAGTTCGATTTTTTTGGGTCAAACTGGGAAGAAAGGGCGAGGCTGGGAATCGAACTCAGAACCTGACGGTTTACTTGTTGGCAGGCAAACGTGTTAACCATCCTGCCACCTTCCTTCCTAATTTGTCTTTGTCTTTGTCGTTGTCTTTGTCACCACACCACGACACTGACCTGTTTATGGAAGGCTTCAATAACGCCAGCCTGGTCCTCTATGGCGGCACAGTGCATCATTCCGTTCCCTTCGTCATCCGTGGTGCTGGGATTCAAACCCATGGTCAGCAGTGTCCGCACCTTGTCCATGTGGCCCGCTCCCGCGGCCAGAAGTAAGGGGGATTTGGATCCCTTCACCTCCCCGTGTGTCTTGACAAACTGCAGCACCATCTGTTGGGGGGAGAGAGGGATTGGTTTTTAAAACATGGTGTAATCCATATTTGTTCATACACCATAAGCAAGCATCAACACAGCAGGGAAAAGGCATTCATTAAACCTCTTAACTGCCCAGTGCAAGTGCACCCTATATGCCGGGGAATAAGATTCTTATGTTCATATCCCTCTTACTCAGAAACGACTACATGAATATTCCTGATAGTCTACCCAATGACAGTATATATATCGTAGACTACTTCGAGGCAAGCTCAAGTTAGTTAGCATGATATTTCACTGCGAATATATATTTAAAATGTAAAAAAATCGACAAAAAATACGCTTTCTTCATCACCACTGTCATTGTGAGTACCCCCCATCTCAATAACATCAAACATAAGTCCAGGCCAAATCTCATTCATTGTTTTTTTAAATGCACTATTTCCTGAATCATACACGATCATTTTCATCACTGTTAGGTACATCTACAGTTTTATTTGCCACTTTTACAGCTGTGTAAAGTTATTGATGCCTTCAACAAGAAGTGTCAGCCATTTTGAACAAGAACTTCCCAAGCAGTCATGCATAAAAACACAAAATACGAGCTAAAAAACGATCGTTTTTGCGGTTTTGCAGCTGGATGTTGCCAAGCAACAGGAGAGTGATCTCCACTAATTTTGGAGTTCTTTCCCTGTAACTGTAGTCAAGGAAGCTGGCTTGTTTACTTCGGTTCGACACCTCGGAAATTTTCCGGGTTGTAGGCGTATAGCGTGCACGTTTATCGCCGGAAAATTTCCGGGTTGTAGGCGTATAGGGTGCACGTTTAACCCCGGAAAATTTCCGGGGTGGGGCAGTCTAGTGGCTACAGACAGGGATTGAAAAAGGGAATGTATGAATGATATTTGGGATAATGTAGTTGCCATAGATGAACGGATAGCTCAGAGGTCGGAGCACTCGCTTTCCCCCAGCTAAGGTTAAGCGATATCAAGTGTGGTTACTCCTTAGATGGATGACCATTTGTGCGCCTTGGCTTCAGTACAGTCCCCGAGTTCACCCAACTGTAAAATATGGGTACCTGCTTCTTTAGGGTCAGGGAAGGTAAAGCAGCTAGGGAGAGGAGATGGGCGCCGCCCTCAATATGCTGGCCCCTTAAGAAGTTGAGGTCTTTGATACCTCGTTCTCCCCCCTCCCCCCTCGCCCCCCGTACGACCACATGGGTTATGGGACACCTTTATCTTTTCATTTGCCAAAATGTAGAGACACAAGGAGGGAGACAAAGAGGCAGTCAGAGAAAACGATGGGAAGACAACATCAGAGACTTGACTGGCCCTGAGTAGAACGATTTGCTATGGAAAGCAGAGGACCACGAGGAGTGGAGGAAGCTGGTTGCAACATCTTCATTGCAGCCCCACAGTCCAAGGGTCTACGGGATAGGTGAGGTGAGGTGAGGAGATGGACACAATGGTAACTGCATGGTAAGGGGAATACAGACAAAAGTCTGAAAATGTTTTCGATATTATGTTTGTTTTGCACGTGTGTTTGTTCGTTTGTTTGTATTGTTTAGATTTTACTTGCTAGGGGGATGCTGCAGATATGTCTTGTTTTTGTGCAAACTGAAGCTAGTGTCTGGGGGAAAAGAGGTTTAAAATGAGACAGCTTGGGTACCGCCTGTTGGCGTCATATGTAACGTCACTGGCCAACTGCCTAACTTCTACATTCTGCTAACAGGCAGTTCAATTAACTCCGACAGGAAGATAGACAAAGATACACACAAAACCGCAACCAAGACAACAACAGTAACAACAGCACCACAACCAACAACCAACAACCACCACCACCACCGCCACACCACCACCAACAGAAATCAAACACACACTCACCCACCTTCAAAATATGGTGATTATCACTGTCCACAGCCAGGCTGATCAGGTCCTCGCCTTTATGGTTTTTCACCGTGTGGTCTGCTGCCCCTCCCAATAGCAAGTGGACACACCGGGCATGTCCGTAACGGGCTGCGAGCAGAAGGGCAGTGTCGCCCGCTTCATCCTTGTGGTCAATCTGGGCTCCTTTCTGCAGTAAGTAGGCGACGATGTCTCCGCAACCTTCGCGGGCGGCGTGATGAAGTGGACGCTCCTTCCCTCGGATGCATTCGTTAGGGTTCGCGCCTTAAAGACACAGGAAACACGTGACTTGGTTTGTGTTTTGGAAGTGAGGCTCCATGGCGGGTACGCAATTTATGGCCATGACTAGGACCACTGAGCTATCCGGTCATCTTAAAGCGTGTGGGCCCCCAAGAACCTCTGCTCTTCACCATAAAGAGGAGAAAACTGATGTGGTTTGGTCACACCACAAGACACAACACCTTAGCGAAAACCATCCTGCAGGGAACAGTTGAAGGCAAGAGAAGAAGAGGCCGCCAAAAGAAATCATGGGTTAACAACATCAAAGACTGGACCGCCCAACCCCTGCAACACCTTCTACTAACCACACAGGATCGTGAAGCACGGAAAAAGATCTCTGTCGCGTCTTCTCTCATGTCCCCCCTACGTCCTTTGAGACATGGGGCTGACTGACTGACTGACTGAGGATTGGCATCAGTCTGATCTTGAAGCTGATGGCGATGTTCTTGTCGTTCCAGAGGACTTTCAGTTTGGTCATTGCAGCTGTGGTCTGGGCTATCTTGGAGAGAGTTTCAGGTTGTGATCCTTCATGTGATACTATTGCTCCCAGACGTTTAAAGCTACAGATGGTCTTGGCTTTCTATCACTCTCTTTACTGCTGTCTTTTTCTTACCTTTCAGGAATATTTCTTGCTTATTTTCTGCCTTCAGTTCTCTTGCTTTTTGAAAACAAATCTTACAAAAAATAATAATATTATTATTTTTACATTATGAAGACTCTCCCCCCCACACATTCTTTTGTTCTCATGACCAGGTAATGATATGGTAAACACTGGGATGAACATATGATGTCCATTGTGCAATTTTGTTTCCCTACACACGTTGTCCTGATCTATTCTTGTACTCTGAAGTCTTATTTATTATTCTTGTAAGACTTCTTTCTTTCTTCAACTACCACCACCATCACTACTACTACTACTACTACTACTACTACTACTACTACTACTACTTCTACATGGAATTCATACAGCACTCTTTCTGGTATATCAACACACTAAACACACTATGGGTGAATGGCTACCTGCCCTCTTTAGGGGCAGGGAAGGTAAAGCAGCGAGGGAGGACTAGAGGAGATGGGCGCCGCCCCCAATATGCTGGCCCCTGGAGAAGCTGAGGTCTCTGACGCCTCGCTCCCTTACACCTTAACAGGTTATGGGACCACCTTCACCTTTTTAACACACTCTCCACCACTTAAATACTCACTATACCTACCTCCTTCCACAAGAAGCTTGACAATGGGCAGATAACCCAGGGCGCAGCCTAAGACAATAGGGGAGACAAGGCCCAGTTTGCGGGTCTTGGTGACGTCAGCCTTTTCCCTGGGAGAGGAGCAGACGAACGGTGTCTGTGTGGCCGTAGCGCACTGCCCAGTGCAGCGCTGTGGAGCCTTTGTCGTTCTCGATGTTGGCGTCTGCGTTGCGGGACAGAAGTTCTTCCACAATGTCCAGATGATTCCACCTGAAAAAAAGAAGAAGAAGAAGAATGTAAAGAAAAGAAGAAGAAGGAGGAGGAGGAGAGGAGGAGGAGGATGAGGAGGAGGAGGAGGAGAAGAATGCAAAGAAGACGAAGAAGACGGAGGAGAAGAATGCAAAGAAAAAGAAGAAGAATGCAAAGAAGGAGAAGAAGAAGATGAAGAAGAAGAAGGAGGAGGAGAAGGAGGAGAATGCACAGAAGACGAAGAAGATGGAGGAGAAGAATGCAAAGAAAAAGAAGAAGAATGCAAAGAAGGAGAAGAAGAAGATGAAGAAGAAGAAGGAGGAGGAGGAGGAGAATGCAAGAAGAAGAAGAAGGAGAGGAGGAGGAGAATGCAAAGAAGAAGATGTAAAGAAGAAGAAGAATGCAAAGAAGAACAAGAAGAAAAGAAGAAGGAGGAGGAGGAGAGGAGGATGCAAAGAAGAAGAATTCAAAGAAGAAGAATGCAAAGAAGAAGAGGAATGCAAAGAAGAATGCAAAAAACAATGCACAGAAAAAGAAGAAGAAGAAGAAGAAGAAGAAGAAGAAGAGAGGAAAACAAAAACAATGATGGAAGATAAGAAGGTTTTTGTTAAAAGTCAAAGTCAAATTGTTATTTCCAGATGGCACATTTAATAAGCAATGCATTTGATATTCTTTTCATCAAGCCATCTATCTAGGAACATAAATTTCTTAATGATGATAGTAAACTACAATATTACTATGATGTTGGTTTTATTTTTGTTTTGTTTTTTAGTGGCTCTAATATGGGGGTTCGTCCTTTTCTTTTGTCTTAGTGTCTGTATGTTTGTCTGTCCGTCCGTCTGTCTGTCGCTGCCTCTGCCTCTCTCTTCCCTCTCTCTCTCAGTCTCTCTCTCTCTCTCTCTCTCTCTCTCTCTCTCTCTCTCTCTCTCTCCTCTCCTCTCACAATCTCTCTCTTTCTCTGTCTGTCTGTCTGTCTCTTTTATGGACATTACTGCAATATCTTTCTGGGAAAAGCGTGGGAGAATGGACCAAGAAAGCAGAAAATAGACAAGAAAGAGATGATAACAGGAAGAAAAAAAGGAGCAAGGCAGAAACAAAGAGAAGGGATAGCAAAGAGGGAAATTCCAGCACAACATTTCCAAAAGGAGGCGATGCTGTTTATACTGACACCTCCCTCCCCCCCACCCCATCCCTCCCATCCCCTGACATCCCCGACAGAGGATAATGGCTGATGAATTACCCCTTTCTTGCGATCTTTCCACTGGCTGCCTGTGCCACAGAGAGTAAATTATAAGATCAGTACCCTCTGTTACAAATGTCTCCACAAAACTGCACCCTCCTATCTCTGTGAATGTCTTAACATGTACACGCCTTCACGTTCCCTCCGCTCTACTGCAGATACCTTGTGCCTACGAATACCTAGATTCAACTAATCCACTGTTGGCCGCCGCTCTTTCTCTATTTCGGGTCCATCGACCTGGAATGAGCTCCCTCTCTCTCTTCGCCAAAAACCTAGTTATAACACTTTTAAATCGAACCTCAAGACATTTATTTCAAACCTAAGATTCCTCCCCCCCCCTCCTGTTTCATATCAGAGCTATCCCAACTTCATTAACCCATGTCCTATCACCCTGCTAAAGTATACGACCTGTGTGAGTGTGTGTGTGTGCTTTTGTAAAACATTTGACTTTTGAAATTTTATTTAATAGATTTTGTCTGCAGCGCATCATACTTGTAAATATCTGTTTGTTTAAACTATTGATTATTTATCATTGATTGCATGACTGTGTAAGATTAGGTTGAATGCATGCGCTTTTATTTGTCTTTGCAATATATAGCGCTATATAAGTTCCATTTATTATGATGATGATGATGATTATTATTATTATGATGAATTCGCTCGCAACACACAAAAAGATCTCGCCCTTGGTAAGTTTATAGCTTAGAGCCGCGGAATGACAACGAGAAAGCAAAAACGATGACGTCAACTGACCTGGCAGCCCAGAGCAAGGCTGTGTCCTTCTTGGAGTTCAGGGCATTGACGGACACGCCGCTGCCAAGGTAGAGAACTACCAGCTCCTTGCAGCCGAGAAAGGACGCCAGGTGGCAGCAGGGGAGCGTCCTTGGCCTTTGACCTTCGATCTGGATGGGCGTCTCTTGCATCAGCAGCGCTTTCTTCTGCTTCGAGCTGGGGATCTGTCAGGGAGAGGGTTTTTATTTATTTATTTATTTATTTTATTCTTTTCTATCGAGGATAGTGGAATAAGCACTTATGTACCTTTTTACATCCAGTCCTCGTGTGTATGCGGTTTTGTAAATTTTGTCATCCGTTCCCACCGGCACACAATGGCCTACTCTTACGAAAAACGGAAGAGGATTTAACGTGTGCGCAAGATGTTCTGCGTGCGTTCGCACACGGGGCCTCGGTTTATAGTCTCATCCGAAGGAAGGGTTTGGGGTTAGTTGTTATGGATGTAAAAAGGTAAAGGTGAAAGTGTCCCATAAACCTATATGGTTGTAAGGGAGCGAAGCTTCAGAGACCTAAGTTTCTCCAAGGGCCAGCATATTGAAGGCTGCGCCCATCTCCTCTCCCTCGCTGCTTTACCTTCCCTGTCCCTAAAGAGGCAGCTGGGTGAACTGGGGGACTATACTGAAGCCAAGACGGGCAAGCGGTCACCCATTCAAGAGGTAACCACGCTCGACGCTGCTTAACAGTGACTGGGGGAAAGCGAGTGCTCTGACCACTGAGTTATGCCGTCCCCGTTATGGATGTGTTGGATTATAAGAGCTGATGTCTAGTTTTGTCACGTATTTTTGTTTTGTGACTGTAGGGTATGGTATTGAATACCATACTATACCATACCATACCATACCATACCATACCATACCATACCACACCATACCGTACCGTACCGTACCGTACCGTACCATACCATACCATACCATACCATACCATACCATACCATACCATACCATACCACACCATACCGTACCGTACCGTACCGTACCATACCATACCATACCATACCATACCGTACCGTACCACACCATACCATACCATACCATATCATACCATACCATACTTTACCATACCATACCAATCTATATCATATCATATCATATCATATCATGCCGCATCATAATTACCATACCGTTTGGTATTAAAGGCACAGCCCTCACCTGGTTTTAGTTTATACATCACAAACCGATTCAAGACAGCCATTGTGAACAAACCTCAATTAAAACCTGTCCAACTGGAATGTGGAGTCCCACAGGGAGCAGTTCTGGGTCCTGTTCTCTTCACTATATACCGTTCCACTTTCACATATTACTACAAAATGTCACCAGATCAATCATAATTTCTATGCTGGTGATTCTCACTTTCAAAGCAGTGATACTCCCGAAAATCTGCCTTTACTTTTGGCAAAGGATACTATCCTAGTATCTTCAAAATGTTAGAAAGTAAACGGTTCACAACAATTACCGCTAAATGCCGATCAATCTGAAGCTATACTTATTGAGGCCAAACATAACATTTCCTCAATCACAACTATTTCAACAGAATTCGGCAATAGCTCAGTTCCTCTGTCCGCCTCTGTGAAGTATCTAGGTGTTGTAATTGACAAGACACCCACTCCCTATCTAAAAAATCATCACCCAGGATTGCCAGTCCAGCAACAATCAATTACTGTGTGCTAATGCAAGTTGCAAGTATCAATCTACCTTCCAAGCTCGTCACATCCCTCATTCTTTCACGTCTAAGAGTATTGTCATTCTCTTTTAACTGGTCTACCAGCATCATTCATCCACTCTCTTCAACGCATACAAAATTATGCGGCTCGACTTGTCCTAAGAAAAGAACCCCCACACATCCTGTCTCACAAAGAGTGAAGCACAAGGTTGGTACCCTCTGTGACAAATGTCTCCATGAAGCTGCATCTATATCATTTTTTTGGCATTGCTACTGATATTTCTGTTTGAAATGAATATTATTGTTCATGACGTTGACATGATTCTTATGTTTGTTTATTTAAATATGTATTGCTCGCATCTGTTTCTCGGCTTTACTCTCTCTCTCACAATCATTTCTATTTACCAAAAAAATAGTAAAAGGAAAGTTCTCTGTGAGTGAGTGAGTGTGTGAGTGCATGTGTGTGCGAGTGAGTGTGCGTGCGTGTGTCCGTCTGTGTGTTTTCAGTTTATTCTGAGTGGGTTTTTTCTTGGGTTGTTTGTGATGTGTTTTTTTTGCATTTCCATTTTTTGGGCACTGAAATATAATGGCCTATAATTATTCCCACAAAGAATAGACTTTTAATATCAAAAAGGGCCCTTTTTTCATTGGTTCCGTGGGATAGATGTGGCGCCAACAAGATCCTTTTTTGTGGCATCAACAAGATCTTTTTTTTTTTTCAAATATACAACTCATGTATTTCAAAGGATACTTCCTGAAAGTCTGAAATTTATTATTTTCATTTTTGCAACAACAAAAAAACTGAGGGAAGAGATTGACAAAAAAAGAACCTTTTGAAAAACAACGGTGGCATTGTCTTAATCTATATCATTATGTCTGTGACTGTCATAGCCTACATACCATATCTTGTCCCTCTACCCTACTGCACATTCCATGTGCTTGCAACCGCCAAGGTTCGAACATTCCATCTCAAGTCTTTCGGATGAAGCTGTAAACTGAGGTCCTGTGTGCAAAACAGCTTGCGCACACGTTATTAAAAACCCACACAAAATGCAGATGGTAGTTTTGGCTTATTTTAACACAATAACACACACACACACAAAACACACACAACACCACCACCACCACCACCACCACCACCCACCACCACCACCACCACCACCAATACACACCACCACCACCACACAACTACACACACACACACACACACACACAACAACAACAACAACACACACACACATACAACTCCACACCCCCCCCAACCCCCCACCCCTCCATCGACCCCCCCCCACCCCCCCCCCACACCATCCCCCCATCCCACCCCCCTCACCTTATCCAAAATCATGGCGGCCAGCTCCAAATCCCTCAGCTCCGTGACGTAATGCAGCGCGTTCTTCTTGCCCTTCAGCGAGGCCACGGTGACGTCACAGTCCTGGCACAGCAGCGTGACGTCAGCGCGAGACACTAGAACCCTGGCCAGGTCGGCGCGACCCGCTACCAGCACGTGCAGCAGGATGGTCTGGCCTGAGGCCGGGTGAAGGCTGTCCCAGCGTGGAACGTCGCTCAGACGTTTCTGGAACTCTTCCTCGCTCGCCTGGAGTAAAGGAGAGACGAGAAGGGTTTTTTTGGTTGCTTTCTGTTTCTTTCTTTCGTTTCTTCTTCTTTCTTTTCTGTTGTTGTTGTTGTTTTTGGTGGTGGTGTTTGTTTGTTTGTTTGATTGATTGATTTTGTTTGTTGAGGTTTGTTTGTTTGTTTGTTTGATTGTTGTTGTTTGCTGTTGTTGTTCTTCTTTCTTTCTTTCTTTCTTTCTTTCTTTTTTTTTTCTTCTTCTTCTTCTTCTTCTTCTTCTTCTTTTCTTCTTCTTCTTCTTCGTCTTCTTCTTCTTCTTCTTCTTCTTCTTCTTCTTCTTCTTCTTCTTCTTCTTCTTCTTCTACTACTACTACTACTACTACTACTACTGCTGCTGCTGCTGCTGCTGCTGCTGCTGCTGCTGCTACTTCTTTTTGTTCTTCTTCTTCTTCTTCTTTGTCATCATCATCATCATCATCATCATCATCATCATCATCATCATCATCATCATCATCATCTTCTTCTTGTTCTTGTTCTTCTTCTTGTTCTTGTTCTTCTTCTTCTTCTTCTTCTTCTTCGTTTTCTTCTTCTTCTTTTTCATCTTCTTCGTCGTCGTCGTGGAAAGCTCAGGCAGCAAGTACTGCTGTCTGTCATATAAGCTAAAACGCGTTGCGCTGCCGTTAAGTGCCTGGCATGTGAGGCCCGGCGCATCGGACTTTGGCGTGGGAGAGAATTTTTATTTCAAACAAGAAATATGATGTCACTTTGGAGCCCGAAGGTCTTGTGAGCTATCTAAATATGACTTTCATGTCAATAAAAACAGTTATGTTAAAAATATAAAATATGTGTGTGTGTTTGTTCTACTTGTTCTTCGAGTTAACGTCTTTTCACTATTAGTGATAGTCCGGGTCGGAAGTGTGCGGTGGTTCGAATCCCGTTTGGGCCCGAAACTTTCCCCCCATCCATTAGACCATGAGTGATGGTCTAGGCGCTAGTCTTTCGGATGAGACGATAAACCGAGGTCCCGTGTGCTACACAAAATTATTCAGCGCACGTAAAAGAACCCACGGCAACAAGAGTGTTGTCCCTGGCAAAATTCTTAGAAAAAAGCCACTCCGATATTGAAACAAATACAGACACCCCGAAAAGAAAAAAAGAAAGGGTGGCGCTGCTCTTGTGGTGACGCGCTCTCCCCGGAGGGAGCAGCCCGAAATTTACGCAGAGAAATCTCGTGACTTAAGTGGTATAGATAGATAAATAAATAAATAAAATAAATACACTACACTACACTACACTACACTACACTAGACTACACTACACTACACAACACAACACAACACTACACTACACTACACTAGTGTACACTGCACTATACTACACTGCACTACACTATACTACACCACACTACAGTACACTACATTATTGACAATACACTCTCTATGCAAAAATCATCACCCAGACCTGCCAGTCGTGCTACTATCAATTACGGCGTATTAGTACAATTCGAAAGTACCTGTCCACAGACGCAGCATCAAAACTCGTGGCAACTCTCATTCTTTCACGTCTGGACTATTGCAGTTCTCTTTTGTCTGGTCTGCCAGCATCATATATCCACTACCTTCAACGTATTCAAAACTCTGCAGCTCGACTAATCCTTAGAAAGAAAAAATCTGAGCACATTACCCCTCTCTTGCGATCTCTCCACTGGCTGCCTGTGCCACAAAGAATAAACTATAAGATCAGTACTCTCTGTTACAAATGTCTCCACAAAACAGCACCCTCCTACCTCTGTGAATGTCTTCACCTGTACACCCCTTCTCGTTCCCTTCGCTCTGCTGCAGATTCCTTGTGCTTACAAACACCTAGATTCAGCCAGTCCACTGTTGGCCGTCGCTCTTTCTCTGTGTCTGGTCCATCGATTTGGAATGGCCTCCCTATCTCTCTTCGCCAAAGACCTCCTTATGACACTTTTAAATCCGGCCTCAAGACATATTTGTTTCAAACCTAAGAATTTCCTCTCCTGTTTCATTTCATAGCTATCCCTGCTTTTCAACAGCCCAAAATGTCCATCACCCTGCCAAAGTGTATAACCTGTGTGTGTGTGTGTGTGTGTTTGTGTGTGTGTGTGTGTGTGTGTGTGTGTGTGTGTGTGTGTGTGTGTGTGTGTGTGTGTGCATTTGGACTTGTTAAACTATTACTTGCTTTTGGTTGCATGGCTGTGTAAGAATAATAATAATAATAATAATATATGGAATTTATATAGCGCTGAATCTTGTAAAAAACAAACAAATCGAAGCGCTTGCACTCAATCATTTACAGGCATGCAACTCTCCTTAAACATAATGAGAAATCCATGCGCGCGCACTACGCACGCACACGCACGCACACACATACACACACACATGAGTTGAGTGTAAGCGCTTTGATTTGTCTGTGCAAGATACAGCGCTATATAAATTCCATTTATGATTATGATTATGATTATTATTATTACACCACACCACACTACACTACACTACACTATACTACACTACACTACACTACCACTAACACTACACTAAAACTTCACAAACACTACACTACACTACACTACACTACACTACACTACACTACACTACACTACACTACACTACACTACACTACACTACACCACCTTATGGGGACGGGATAGCCTAGTGGTTAGAACATTGCGCTCGCAATCTGACAACCCGGGTTCGATTCCCGTTCAAGGGGATATTTTCCCCTGGAGTTAACATCAGTGCAGACTTCACTCTCCCCAAAAGTCCTTCGGATGAGACTATAAACCGAGGCCCCGTGTGCGAACGCACGCAGAACATCTTTCGCACACGTTAAATCCTGTTCCGCTTTTCGTAAGAGTAGGCCATTGTGTGCCGGTGGAAACGGATGAGAAAGTTTACAAAACCGCATACACACGGGGACTGGATGTGAAGAAAAGCACATAAGGGCTTATTCCATTATCCTCGATATAAAAGAATAAATAAATAGATAAATAAATAAATAAATAAATAAATAAATAAATAAATAAATAAATAAATAAATAAATAAATAAATAAATAAATAAATACCTTAGCGGCCTCCTCAAACAGACGTGTGGTGGCTGTTCTGCTTCTGCCGGACATGGGTCTGTCGGGGTCATCCCTGGGTAACGCCTGGGTCACTGCCCCTGCCCCCTCCTCCACCCTCCACTCCTCTACCGTCTCCTCCACCCGCCCCTGCACACAACACCGTCCGTCTTACAGCTTTTAGCGCGTGTTAAAGATCCCGCCCATGTCGTGAAGTAGAGTTGTACCCTGTGCTCCCCCAAAAACCAAAACAAAAACAACAACAACAACCCCCACCCCCCCCCCAACAACAACAAACAAAAAAAACCCAACTGTAAAACAAATGATATAAAATGTTTCAAGACAAGGTAATGGCAAAAAGGTAAAGGTGTCTCATAACCTATGTGGTCGTAGGAAGCGAGGCGTCAGAGACCTCAGCTTCTCCAGGGGCCAGCATATTGAGGGCGGCGCCCATCTCCTCTCCCTCGCTTCTTTTACCTTCCCTGACCCTAAAGAGGGCAGGTACCCATTTACAGCTGGGTGAACTGGGGGAACTGTACTGCGCGCAAACTGTCACCCATCCAAGTGGTAACCACGCTCGATGCTGCTTAACCTTTGCTTTGGGAAAAGCGTGTGCTCTGACCACTGAGCAATCCCGTCACCTAATTTAAATGGGAGAAGGGCAAAAAAGAAAGAAAATAAAACAGGGGGTGGGAGGGTTTGGGTTTGGGTCTTTAAATATAGTGCTTTAGGATGGTGTGTACTAGTTTCACGCAGAGAAGTACGTTAAAGAACCCACGACAACAAGGGTCGATATAGGCTAAATGTTGTAGAAAACTGAAACAAAAATACTGTCCTGAAAAAAAGGAATGAGAGATTACACACAAAAATGTATCGATACACTTTTCAAACAGCGGAGCAGCTTCCACTGATCTGCATTACCGCGAATACAAAAGATGTAACACAATGGTATGGAATGCATAATGAAGCAGTACAACACAATACAGTGCAATAATTATCGTACAATGCAATACCATGCAAAGTAAAATATAACAAGGCAATGCAATACAGAACACACACACACACACTACACACACGCGCGCGCGCACTACACACACACACATAGACACGCACGCACGCACGCACACACGCACGCACGCATGCACACACACGACACACACACATAACAACACACACACACACACACACACACACCACACACATAACGCACCCGCACGCACTCACACACACACACGCAC
>CM054162.1:7743957-7756457 GCA_028751875.1 Rapana venosa
TTTTCTTTTATTTTTTTTCACTTCGTGATTACAGTTGCTTATAAGGACTCCGTATTGGAGATAAAAGCTGGTTTAAAAACCACACACACACCAAAAACCTACAAAAATTAATAACAGAAAAAAGCGTTTTCCTTGAAATTCTAAGTTCTTACCAGCACACAGTTTAAAATAAAAAAATATCAGGCAGTAAAACAAACACCCAAGCAACTGACTATACGTAAGGAGAGAGAACACTGAACACTGAAAGTAATTTATTGCCATTAACAATACAGTCTTTTTGGCAAGGAGCACAGAATGAACACAATTTAAACAATATGCTTTTTGCGACAAGGAAATAATGAAATCCGAAAGAGGAAAAGGCATCTCCAATAACTATATTCAACCGATTACATTAATTGTTATCATACATTAATGTTTATCACAAGCTTGCTCACACACACACACACACCAGTGTCATGTTACCTATGAATCAGCAACAGTGTAGGAAAATCGACCACCCGACCCTTACATTTAAATGAGGCAATTTAGCCAATGAAAATTGTATTCCATAAATATGGAAAACAAAATAGTATTACATTAAAAAGGTATATCAATTAGCTGCAGTTTTCTTTTTTCTGCTGTCCTAAGCAAGGGAGATAAATTTTGCAAGTGGTTTTAGAAATTCTTCATCTTCGATCAAGAGAATGGTAACTATATCTCTAATTCTCGAGATTTCTTCATTAAATATGAGGTATTTCTGACGGATGTCATCGTACGAATTACAATCAAACAAAAAATGCATTTCATCTTCAGTCTGCGAGCCACACATGGGGCATGGGGACTGTGCATATTTGTCAGTGGAAAACTATGTTTTGCAGGCATTTAGGCCTACAGTTCTTAATCTGAATCGAGCAAGAGAGAGAGAGAGAGAGAGAGAGAGAGAGAAAATCGTTCAAGTATAGGCCAGATAAGGAAGTAGTGCAGAAACTTACCAGCAAACAGTTCAACATAAACAAAAGATTCGAGAGATTAAACAAAAAGAAAAGAAAGAACACCACACTACACACACTAAGTTGGTTAAGCGGTGAAAATTAACGTACAAAAAAACAACTCAAAACCACAGCATGCAAAGAAGGAGGAGGGGTCAGGAAAGGAAGTGACGTCAGGAAGGAAGAAAAAAACACCCAAACTGGGAAACAATCAACAACAAAGAAAAGATACCCAATCATATTTCTTCTTTTTGTGTTTCTTTTTCTTCAATCTGCCAGATCGGGGGCTGTAGGAAGAGAGCGAGTTCGAGGCAGAAATGGCGGGAAAGGTCGTCAGCCAATCCGAATCCTCCACCTGCTGGCTCTCTTGACGCTGTGACGATTGCTCGAAAAGCACCTGCCATTTTGAAACCCAGCGCTCAATGTGCTAATGGCAAACGACAGTCAGGAGAAGACGAGATGGAACTATTAAGTGGATCGGTGATCTAGAGGTAATGCAACTGCCTTCCCCTTCCCTTCCCTATCCCGTACTCCCGTAGACCGACCGTAGGGGGGCACCACTGAAGATTTTGTAACCAGCCTCCTCCACTCCCTCTGCTTTCCGTAACAATTTTGTTCCACTCAAGGCTACCAGTCCACTCTCTGATGTTGTCTTCTGTCCATCGTTTTCTCTGTGTGCCTCCTCTTCGTCTCCCTCCTTGTACTGTTCCCTTTAGGACAGTTTTGGCCAGTGCAGATGTTGGTGTGACCTGCCTGAGCCACTTCAGTTTGCAGGTATTCTTTTCACTGAAGCCAGGAGCTCTTCATAATGTAATGCCTAGCAAGCGAAAACTCCGGGTTCGAATTGTGTGGTGGTTTGATCCCCGTTTGTTTCTGAAACTGCCCCCCACCCCCCACCCCCCATCTATTAGACCGTAAATAGTGGTCTGAGTGTTAGTCTTTCGGATGAGACGATAACCTAAGGTCTCGTGTGTAACACGCATTTAGCGCAGGTAAACGAACCCACGGCAACAAGGGAGTTGCTCGTGGCAACATTTTGTAGAAGAAAAGTCACTCTGGTAAGAAAATAAATACACGCGCAAAGAAGAAAAGATATAAAAAAAATGGGTGGCGCTGCTCTTGTGGCGACGCGCTCTGCTGAAGGGGAGCAGCTTTGCCTTTCAGGTACTGAACTCTTCTGTGACCTATAGGGGTCTACAATATCTTAGTGCTTACCTTTTTCATCTTGTAGATATAAAAACAACAAATGTTCCTTACGTTAACTGACCGAAAGACAGTCAGGTGTTTGTCATTTTAAGAGGGAAAGTGGCAGGATGGTTAAGACGTTTGCCTGCCAACAAGTAAACCGTGAGGTTCTGGGTTCGATTCCCAGCCTTGCTCTTTCTTCCCAGTTTGACAAAAAAATCGAACTGAATGTCAAAGTCCTTCGGATGAGACTATAAACCGAGGCCCCGTGTGTGAACGCACGCAGAACATCTTGCGCACACGTTAAATCCTGTTCCGCTTGTCGAAAGAGTAGGCCATTTTGTGCCGGTGGGAACAGATGACAAAATTGACAAAACCGCATACACACGGGGACTGGATGTAAAAAAAGCACATGAGTGCTTATTCCATTATCCTCGATATAAAATAATAAAGAAATAAATAGATTTTTTTTTAAAGTCATCTGAGCGCTTTGATTTGTTGCTTTACAAGATTCAGCGCTATATAAATTCCATACATTATTATTATTATTATTATTATTATTATTATTATTATTATTATTATTTTATTTGAAAAAATAAAGTTTGGAGGGTCAGGTTTCCTTTTGAAACGATGCCAGCTTCTCTGTGTACAGGATGAGAGGCTGTCCAGTCATAGAGAATGACCAGATCCCTGTCACGGTGAAACGGTCACCAGTGAAGAACTAGCATAACCTGGCAATACTTATTTGGAAACAGCGTTCAGTTTGAAAACTCGTCAACAGTCATTTTTATCAAAGTCAACAGTCATTTTTATCAAAGTCAACAATCGTTTTCTCAAAGTCAACAGTGTTTTCTTTTAAAAAGCCAACAGTCAGTTTTTAAAAATGAAAAGTCATTTTCTCAAAGTAAACAGTCATTTAAAAAAAGTCAGCAGTCATTTATTAAAAGTCAACAGCCCTTTTCTCAAAGTCAACAGTCATTTTCTCAAAGTCAACAGTCATTTTCTAAAAGTCAACAATCATTTCACATCAGTCTAGTCACATGTAATTTTCAATGAAGTCCCGAATCGTTTTGAAACAGTCATCAGTTAGTGATTTTGAAATAGTCATAAGTCAATTTGTGACAGCGGTTACGTCATTTTGAAACAACCATAAATCAATTTGTGACAGTGGTTACGTCATTTTGAAACAATCGTAAGTCAATTTGTGACAGTTGTTACGTCATTTTGAAACAGCCATAAGTCCATTTGTGACAGTGGTTACGACATTTTGAAACAATCGTAAGTCAATCTGTGACAGTGGTTACGCCATTTTGAAACAATCGTAAGACAATTTGTGACAGTGGTTACGTCATTTTGAAACAATCGTAAGTCAATTTGTAGCAGTCGGTAGTCATTTTGAACGCGTCAACCGTCCGTTTTGAAAAAACAAAGTCAACAGTCATTTTGAAATAGAAAGAAGGAGCATGCAGTCATTTTAGAATATATATATATATATATATTTATATATATATATATATATATATATATATATATATATATATATATATATATATATTGAAAAATAAGTAAAGTAAAGTAAGTATGTTCTTTCGAGCCAGAAGGCCCATAGAGCCGGAGCTTATCCCGGTTTCTGTAGCGTTAAGCGAACTGATGGTTTTTCACCACCCCTGTGACAGGACGCTAGTCTGTCGCCAGATACTTCCCCAGCAGAGCTGGTACCCACTTGTACACCTGGGTGGAGTGAGGAAAATAGGAGTAAAGTGACTTTCCCAAGGACACAACACCGAGCCGAGCGGGGATCGAACCCGCGACCTCTGGATCACGAGTTGACCGCCTAAACCACTCGACCACGGTGCCTCCTATTGAAAAATAAGTCACAACTAATTTTGAAACTGTCACCAAACATTGCTGAACATTCACTGATAATTTTAAAGAAAAGAAAAGAAAATTTGCATTCAATCCAAAAAATTAATGAACAATAATTTCAAAATAATCACCGGTCTCTATGATATAAGAACATAATCACTGTAACGGTAGCAGACCTATGTAAAAGTGAACAGTTGTTTAGTGTGAACATTTGTGAACAAAAAAGTAAGAAAAACAAAAACAAAATGGAGTGAATACAAGAGAGAAGGGAATACACCAAATATTATTTTTAACCCCCACCCCACCCCCACCCCACGAAAACAGTGATAAAAGAAGAAGCTGAACACTTTTTGTCTTAAGGAGAGGCTTGTAGATCCCCCCTCCCCCAACCCTCCCCACCTCATCCCATTGCCCCTCCCCCACGTCGCCCCTCCTTACCCCCCCAAAAAAAAATTCAGGAAAAATCTACCCCCTAGGTGTTGAATATGATATAATATATACTCGTCACATAAAGAAAAAAAAAGAGCACATGTCTGTCTGTCTCTGTCTGCCTGTCTGTCTGTCTGTCTCTGTCCGTCTGTCTGTGTCTGTCTGTTTTTCTCTCTCTCCACCCACACACGCACGCACGCACGCACGCACCCATGCACGCACAAACACACACACATACACACACACATACACACACACACACATACACACACACACATACACACACACACACACACATACACACACACACTTGCCCTGCCTGCCTGTCTCTCTATCTCTCTCTCTCTCATTCTCTCTGTCAGCGTGTCTACGCAGACGTACAGACTGTCCAACGCACTGACCTCTCTCCTCGCCCGTAGAGCCACAAAGTCTCCATCCTCTGCCCCCGCCTCTGGAGCCTTTGGTTTCGGCATTGTCGTCTGCTGTGGACATACACGTAATTATACATAGTTAGGAGTATGTCAATCACTACCGTCAGTTTTACATTGGAGTTTGTTATGGATTATTGAACATAGCTGGTAATGTGTATGTTTTATTTTTATTTTTTTTTATACCACTTTAAGTCACGAGATTTCTCTGCGTGAAATTCGGGCTGCTCTCCCCAGGGAGAGCGCGTCGCCACAAGAGCAGCGCCACCTTTTTTTGTTTGTTTGTCTGCAAATGTATTTGTTTCCCTATCAGAGTGGCTTTTTTCTAAGAATTTTGCCAGGGACAACTCTCTTGTTGCCGTGGGTTCTTTTACGTGCGCTGAAAATTTTGTATAACACACGGGACCTCGGTTTATCGTCTCATCCGAAAGACAAGCGCCCAGACCACCACTCATGGTCTAATGGATGGGGGAAAAGTTTCGAGCCCAAACGGGATTCGAACCACCGCACACTTCCGACCCGGACTTTTCGCATTCTAGATAGGCGCGTTACCTCTAGACCACATATCCAGTCACAACTTCAACGATGTCAGTCACAACTTCCAGTTTTACATAGGAGTTTGTTGTGGATTATTGTACATAGCTCGTTATGTGAACGCAGAACATCTTGCGCACACGTTAAATCACGTTCCGCTTTTCGTAAGAGAATGCCATTGTGTGCAGTGGGAACAGATGACAGAATGTACAAAATCGCATACACACGGGGACTGAATGTAAAAAAAAGCACATACGTGCTTATTCCATTATCCTTGATATAAAGCAATAAAAATAAAAATAAAATAAAAATATGTCAGTCACAAATTTCAGCTTTACATAGGAGTTTGTTGTGGGCAATTGTTGTGCATTGTTCGTTATGTGTATGTCAGTCACACCTTTTAGTTTTACATAGGAGTTTGTTGTGGATTATTGTACATAGCTCGTTATGTGTACGTCAGTCACACCTTTCAGTTTTACATCAACTTTTATAATAATAATAATGTATGGAATTTATATAGCGCTGAATCTTGTAAAGCAACAAATCAAAGCGCCACATAAACTTTTCCTGCCGACATTTGCACATAGCTCTTTTTAAGATATTCTTTCATTCCGAGGATAACGGAATAAGCACTCATGTGCTTTTTTACAACCAGTCCCCGTGCGTATGCAGTTTTTAAAATTTTGTCATCCACTCCTACAGGCACAAAACAAACTACTTTTTCCGAAAAGCGGAACGGGTTTCAACGTGTGCGTAAGATGTTCTGCGTGCGTTCTCACACGGGACATCGGTTTATAGTCTCATCCGGACTTAAGGGGAGAGTGGAGTCGGCACTGATGTTAACTCTAGTGGAAAAAAATCCTCTTGAACGGGATTCGAACCCGGATCAGCAGACCACGAATACATCACTCTAACCACCAGGCTATCCCGTCCCCTTCTTTGACCCCCCCAAAAAAATAGTGAAGTGTACGGTTGATGCTGCGAAGCAGTGCAGGGATAATAATAATAATAATGATAATAATAATGTATGGAATTTATATAGCGCTGAATCTTGTAAAGCAACAAATCAAAGCGCTCAGATGACTATTAAATTTTTAAAAATATTTATGCGTGTGTATGCGGTTTTTAAAATTTTGTCATCTGTTCCCACCGGCACACAATGGCCTACTCTTTCGAAAAGCGGAACAGGATTTAACGTGTGCGCAAGATGTTCTGCATCCGTTCGCACACGGGCCTCGGTTTATAGTCTCATCCGAAGGACTTTGACATTCAGTTCGATTTTTTTGTCAAACTGGGAAGAAAGGGCGAGGCTGGGAATCGAACCCAGAACCTCACGGCTTACTTGTTGGCAGGCGAACGTCTTAACCATCCTGCCACCTTCCTTCACCAAATGTGTTGCACTGTCACAGGGATGTGGCCATATCAGAGGGCTGTGGCCATAGATATCAGAGGGCTGTGGCCATAGATATCAGAGGGCTGTGGCCATAGATATCAGAGGGATGTGGCCATAGATATCAGAGGGCTGTGGCCATAGATATCAGAGGGATGTGGCCATAGATATCAGAGGGATGTGGCCATAGATATCAGAGGGCTGTGGCCATAGATATCAGAGGGATGTGGCCATAGATATCAGAGGGATGTGGCCATAGATATCAGAGGGCTGTGGCCATAGATATCAGAGGGCTGTGGCCATAGATATCAGAGGGCTGTGGCCATAGATATCAGAGGGGTGTGGCCATATCAGAGGGGTGTGGCCATAGATATCAGAGGGATGTGGCCATAGATATCAGAGGGATGTGACCATATCAGAGAGATGTGGCCATATCACAGGGATGCGGCCATATTAGAGGGATGTGGCCATATCAGAGGGATGTGGCCATAACTTCTGCATCTGTCATCATCATCAGTAGAACTGGCTATTAACGACGTTTGGCAGAGAGAACAGGATGACTGACACTGGTGCTGCCTGACTGGCTGTCTGTGTCACTGTGTGTCTGTGTCTCTGTGTCTGTGTCTGTCTGTCTGTCTCTCTCTCTCTCACTATCTCTCTTCGGATGAGACTATAAACCGAGGCCCCGTGTGCGAACGCACGCAGAACATCTTTGCGGACACGTTAATTCCAATTCCGCTTTTCGTAAGAGAAGGCCATTGTGTGCCGGTGGGAACGGATGACAGAATTGACAAAACTGCATACAAACAGCGACCTGGACATAAAAAAGCACATGAGTGCTTATTCCATTATCCTCGATATATAATAAAATAATAATAGTAAAAATGTCTCTCTCTGTATCTCCCTCAGTCTGTGTGTATACACACGCTGAGGGTTGATGTTACTGAGTGCTACAGGGATAAGGATGGAGTCTGTAGTACTGACATAGGGATGTAGCGAAAGGAATCACAGTGAAGCGGCCACAACTGCTGCAGCTGCTGCATCCATCTTCATTCATAACACCGCCAGCTATTACGATTAGCAGAGAGAAACTTTTGATGGTTTTTTCTGTCTGTCTATCTGTCCGTCTATTCAAATGGCTGACAGACTTATTGAATTGTCTGTCTGTGTGTCTCTGTGTGTGTGTCTGTGCGTCTGTGTGTCTGTGCGTCTGTGTGTGTGTGTGTGTGTGTGTTTGTCTGTCTGACTGTCTCTCCCTCTCTCATTTCAGAGTTCAGAATTCTCTCTCTCTCTCTCTCTCTCTCTCCTCTCTCTCTCTCTCTCTCTCTTTTCTCTCTCTCTCTCTCTCCCTTTCTCTCTCCCTCCGTCTTTCTCTCTCTCTCCCTTTCTCTCTCTCTCTCTGTCTCCCCTCTCTCCTTCTCTCTACCTCCCTCTCTCTCCTCTCTCTCTCTCTTCTTCTCTCTCTCCTCTCTCTCTCTCTCTCTCTCTCTCTGTAGTCCCTAATCAGGGCAAGGGCCGGATGAAAAAAAATATGCGCATGGTTATTCTCTTACCCTTGAAAAATAAAGATTCATTCATCCATTCACATCTCTCTCTCTCTTCTCTCTCCTCTCTCTCTCTCTCTCTCTCCTCTCTCTCTCATCTCTCCTCTCTTCCCTCTTCTTCTCTCTCTTCTCTCCTTCTCTCTCTCTCTCTCTCTTTCTCTCTCTCCTTTCTCTCTCTCTCTCCGTCCTTTTCCTCTCTCTCTCCCTTTCACTCTCTCTCTCTCTCTGTCTTCTCTCTCTCCTTCTTCTACACTCCCTACCTCTCTCGTCTCTCTCTCTCTCTTCTCTCTCTCTCTTCTCTCTCTCTCTCTCTTAGTCCCTAATCAGGCAAGGCGATAAAAAAAATATGCGCATGGTTTATTCTCTACCCTTGAAAAATAAAGATTCATTCATTCATCCATTCACTCTCTCCCTCTCTCTCTCTCTCACTCTTCTCTCGCCATCTCCTCTTCCTCTCTCTCTCTCTCTCTCAAAACTCTCTCGTTCATCTCTCTCTCTCTCTTTACTCAGCCCCCCCCCCTTCCGATTCACATTGGACAACACTGATTATTGTCCATCATCAAAAGTCACTTTTTAGCTCACTTGATGCATATAAAAATAACCAACCACACTTCATCAAGTTGGAAATAAAAGTTGATGTCTACCTACCCTTACCTGAAAGCACACCCTCCTCTTCCCTTCTGTGTGTGTGTGTGTGTCTGTGTGTTTGTCTATCTGTCTGTCTGTCTCCCTCTCTCCGTCTGTCTGTGTGTCTGTCTCACCGTCTGTCTGTCTGTCTCTCCGTCTGTCTGTCTCTCTGTCTATCTTTCTCTCTCTCACTCATCTCCCTATTCCTTTCCCCTCTCTCCTCCCCCCCCCCTCCTCTCACTCTCTCGTCCCCCTTCCTCTTTCCCTTTTCTTTCCCTCTATGTCTCCCTCCCTCTCTCTTTCTCCCTCCTGCCCCCACCTTTCTCACCCCCCTCTCTCTTTCTCTCCCCCTCTCTCTGCCCCCTCTCTCTCCTCTCTCCCCACTCTCTCTCTGTCCTCCCCTCCTTTCTCCTCCTCTCTCTCTCTAGTGTCTTCCATTCTCACACAGTGTATCTGATGATTTATTTTAATGATATATGGTCTTGTTTCTATTAAATTTTATTCCAGACTTTATGACTTGTTCAAGAGATTTTGAGACAATGACAAATTGACAATGTCATGACAAATTCTTTTATTTCGAGGATAATGAATAAGCACCCATGTGCTTTTTTACAATCAGTCCCCGCCCTTTGGGATATATATGAGAGAGAGAGAGCGAGAGCGAGAGAGAGAGAGAGAGAGATAGAGAGAGTGTGTGTGTTGGGGTAGAATTGAACCTAAGACTGTTCGAGTTTTTGTCCACCTGCTGAGAACAGAGGTGGCGCACGTGTGTGTTTGCCTGTGAGTGTGTGTGTGTGTGTGTGTGTGTGTGTCTGTGTGTCTGTGTGTCTGTGTGTATATGTGTGCGTGTTTTCTTGCGTTGTTATAGTGTGTGTGTGTGTGTTTGTGTGTGTCTGTGTGTCTGTGTGTAATATGTGTGCTGTGTTTTCTTGCGTGTGTGTATGTGTGTTTTGTGTATGTTTGTGTGTGTTGTTGTGTGTGTGTGTGTCGTGCGCACACTATCTGTATCTGAGTTTTTGCGTGCGTGTGCGTAAGTATATTCGTATTGATAAGAACATGTGTGAGTGAGTGAGAGAAAGTAAGAGGTAGAGTTAAAAATAAAGACAGAATCAGAGACAAAAAAACCCAAAACCAACTCCCCCCCCCACCCAACAACATTAAAGCAGACATAAAGAAAATAGACAGGCAGACAGACAGGCAGACAGACAGACAGGCAGACAGACAGAAAGAAAGACAAACAAAGACAGGCAAGGCAGACTGAAAACAGAAAGACAGAAAGAAACAAACAGAAGACACAACCGACATAAATACAGACAGACAAAACAGACAGACAGACAAAACAGTAAGCAGTGAATGGACATTAAACAAAAACAAAACATAAACAAAACAAAACAGACAAAACAGACAGAAAGAAACAAACCAAGACAAAGACAGACAGGCAGACAGACCGAAAACAGACAGACAGACAGAAAGCAGAAAGACAGAAAGAAACAACAGAAACCCCAGACAGAAAGAAACAAACAGAAGACACAGACAGACAGACAGAAAACACACAGACAGACAGACAAGACAGAAAACAGACCAAAGGCAGAAAGACAGAGAGACAGATAGAAACAATCAGAACACAAAAAAATACAGTTGATCAAAGACAAACAGACAGACAGACAGACAGAAAGACTTACTGGGGCTGCAGTCTGTCGGTTTTGATCTGAAATAAGAGGGAACAACTCCGTAAACCCTTCTGTCATAATTCTGTTCCCCTTGTCCGTTTGGGGTTTTTTTTGTTTTGTTTTCCTTCTCAGTTTTATTGTTCTTGGTATCTTCCAAGCCACACACTACCTACACAGCGTACAAATCCAGCTGAACTCAGTCAACGAACCCAGAGTTCAGTGTGCTAAGATTAAGCAAGCCCCTTCCTCGTACCAAGTCCGAGTGTGGTCAGTTCCTGCTGTAATAATCAGCACCAGCTGGGATGGGATGGAATGGGATGGACAGCAGCTGAGAGCAGCAGATTAAAGTGGGGGAGAACTACTGAGAGCTGTGCTTATTAACTAACACACCACACCTTCCTTTATAAGCAACTGCTTGGTCTCTGTATTGTGGGGGGAAAAACCTCACAATACGTGTGATTACAGCGCTATATCTTGCAAAAAAACCAAATCAAAGCGCCTAAAGCCACCTGAGCGCTTTGATTTGTTGCTTTACAAGATTCAGCGCTATATAAATTTCATACATTCTTCTTCTTCTTCTTCTTCTTCTTCTTAATATTATAAAGCGCTTGATATCTAGCAGACGACTGTGTCATGTCCTCACTGGCAAACTCGCGCTGTTTCGGCAAGGATAATGAATGGTGTCCTCACCACTGGCAGACGCACTGTGTCAACATGGTTTAAGTAATCGTGTCCGCGCTTGCGAACGCACCGTGTCTATTCGCAACACGTTCCTCACTTGCAGGCACACTGTCTGTGTGTGAAGTGTGGCAGCCTCACTGAAAAACGTGCCGTTTCTGGGTTATAAAGAAAATATCGCGTCCTTGTTTGCAAATGCACCCACCCTCCTCTGTTAAGAAGGCATGTGCGTTCACGCTTGCAAACGCACTGTCAGTATCGACTACAGCGTGCACACTTGCAAACACTCTATCAGAGTATACTACCGCGTCCACACTTACAAACGCACTGTTACGGTATGCTACCACGTCCACACGTGCAAACGCGCTATCAGAGTATACTACCGCGTCCACACGTGCAAACGCACTGTTACAGTATGCTGCCAGCGTCCACACTTGCAAACACTCTGTCAGAGTATGCTACCGCGTCCACATGTGCATACAAACTGTTTCCGCATGAATGATCACATCCTCATTTTGCCAAAACACTGTCCTTTACATAAACTGTCCTGTTTTTACTTGCAAACAGACTTATCTGAATAAACGATCGCGTCCTTACTCGCAAACACACTGTCCTCATAATCATGAAATACCGCGTCCTCACTTGCAAAAACACTGGTTTTCTCTCTATGAATTATTTGTATCCTCACTTACAAACGCACCGGTCTTGGTCAAGTCAAGTCAAGCCAAAGTTTTATTTCCAGATGGTAGATTGAATAAGCAATGCATTTGCCTTTTTTCATCAAGCCATCTGTCTAAGATAGACTATTGCGTCCCACACTTGCAAACCCACTGTCTCTAGTCACAACTTCCTCATTTGCAGCACCCCCCCCCACACACACACACCCAACCACACACCCACCCATCCACCCACACACACACACACATACAGACACACACACATACAGACACACACATACACACAAAACACATACATACACACAGACCACACACTCATACACACACACATACACACACATACTACACACACCACACACACACAAAACACAACACACAACACACACACACACTATCTTGATATATACTTAGCGTATCCTCTTCTGCAAGTTAAGTCAATGGACTCTTGACTCTAAACTCTCTCGTTGGTGCTAGCTTATTTATTTATTTATTTTTTATTATTTT
>CM054162.1:7768957-7778957 GCA_028751875.1 Rapana venosa
TCTTCTTTTTCCAACCCAGTCCATAGGCTAAACAAATCCCCAGTCTGCAAATTCACACACCAGACCTGACAGTAAAGCTATTGATAGACTAGCCTCCTGAAGTGTAAGGCTGGGGACAGTCAGAGCAGAACAGAGCCCAGAGGGATGTCATGTATGTCACTGTAAACGAGAGGGATGTCATGTCTGTCACCACTGTAAACGAGAGGGATGTCATGTCTGTCACCACTGTAAACGAGAGGGATGTCATGTCTGTCACTGTAAACGAGAGGGATGTCATGTCTGTCACCACTGTAAACGAGAGGGATGTCATGTCTGTCACCACTGTAAACGAGAGGGATGTCATGTCTGTCACTGTAAACGAGAGGGATGTCATGTCTGTCACCACTGTAAACGAGAGGGATGTCATGTCTGTTACTGTAAACGAGAGGGATGTCATGTCTGTCACTGTAAACGAGAGGGATGTCATGGCTGTCACTGTAAACGAGAGGGATGTCATGTCTGTCACTGTAAACGAGAGGGATGTCATGTCTGTCACTGTAAACGAGAGGGATGTCATGTCTGTCACTGTAAACGAGAGGGATGTCATGTCTGTCACTGTAAACGAGAGGGATGTCATGTATGTCACTGTAAACGAGAGGGATGCCATGTCTGTCACTGTAAACGAGAGGATGTCATGTCTGTCACTGTAAACAAGAGGGATTTCATGTCTGTCACTGTAAACAAGAGGGATGTCATGTCTGTCACCACTGTAAACGAGAGGGATGTCATGTCTGTCACCACTGTAACCGAGAGGGATGTCATGTCTGTCACTGTAAACGAGAGGGATGTCATGTCTGACACTGTAAACGAGAGGGATGTCATGTCTGACACTGTAAACGAGAGGGATGTCATGTCTGACACTGTAAACGAGAGGGATGTCATGTCTGTCACTGTAAACGAGAGGGATGTCATGTATGTCACTGTAAACGAGAGGGATGTCATGTATCTCACTGTAAACGAGAGGGATGTCATGTCTGTCACTGTAAACGAGAGGGATGTCATGTCTGTCACTGTAAACAAGAGGGATGTCATGTCTGTTGCTGTAAACGAGAGGGGTGTCATGTCTGTCACTGTAAACGAGAGGGATGTCATGTCTGTCACTGTGAACAAGAGGGATGTCATGTCTGTCACTGTGAACGAACGTCGCAAGCCCCCAGATTGTGGCGTCAGGCTCAACTCCACCATTCCAGATAGATCATGGTCTGTTTGGATCAGGCGCTAACGGCCAGCTTGCATCCTCCAGCCAACCAGCACTGACTTTAAAGTTAGAGGTCACTTTGTGTGTGGGTGTGCCAGCCTGTGTGCTTTGTGAATGCCAGTGAAGGCTTGGGACACACAGCCACCTTTTAAAATGTGTACACCTTTCAAAAGGTTTTTGTGTGTGTAGCAGTTCGTCTTTTTTACAATGACATGTCGGTAATGTTCGTTTGAATGGTCTATGGGGACAGTAAGGCTGACAGCGTTGTGAGTCGCTGCTAACTACCTGAATACTAACTGCAAACCTGAGCAGAACAAACAAACAAACAAACACACACACACACACACACACACACACACACACACACACACACACACACACATATATATATATATATATATATATATATATATAATATATAAATATATATATATATATATATATATATATATATATATATATATATATATATTTATTTATCAATCATTATGAAAACACACCATATTCCCTTTTCCCATCAGTAAACCTCTCTCTTTCTTTATCTTTCGGTCACTTCATTCATTCCTGTTCTCTTTCTCACACACACACGGGGGACGGGATAGCCTAGTGGTTAGAACATTGCACTCGCATTCTGACGACCCGGGTTCGATTCCCGTTCAAGGGGATATTTTCCCCCTGAAGTTAACATCAGTGCAGACTCCACTCTCTTTCGGAAGAGACTATAAACCGAGGCCCCGTGTGTGAACGCACGCAGAACATCTTGCGCACACGTTAAATCCTGTTCCGCTTTTAGTAGGAGTAGGCCATTGTGTGCCGATGGGAGCAGATGACAGAATTGACAAAACCGCATACACAAGGGTACTGGATGTAAAAAGGCACATAAGTGCTTATTCCATTATCCTCGATATAAAAGAATAAAAAGTAAAATAAAATACAATACTAACTGCAAACCTGAGCAGAACAGATAATATACTATACGAAAGAGTAGTCCATGGTGTGCCGGTGGGAACAGATGACAAAACTTTAAAAACCGCATACACACGCATGAATTTAAAAAAAGAAGAAAAAGGAAAAAAAAATGTCATCGGAGCGCTTTGATATGTTGCTATTATGAATATGAATACGCACTATATTGCCTTTTCCCCTCAGAAGTATACCTTCTCTCTTTCTTTATCTTTCTTTCACTTCATTCATTCCTCTTCTCTTTCTCCTCCCCCCCCCCCCCCCCCCCCCCGACACCTCTATTTCATTGTAAGCATAATCAGGTCAAATGCTAAACGGTTTTAGGCAATGTTGCCCTGAGGCAGAAGCGAAACGATTGTCAGATAGGAATGCAAGCAAGGTGTTCAGGATTGCCTTCACACTTTGCTCAGCTTTCAAATCTTAGTTGAGATTGTTGTCTGCATTCATGACAAGTTATCTGCGTAGCAATCTGTACTCTCCTTTAAAGGGAGCAAAAACTGAAGACGGAGTATGGGTGCCTCCAGCAGGGCAGTGTGTTTTGAGCACAGCCAGACACCCACACTTTTCAACCAGTGTGTATTTTACAATATCTCACAATACATCCAAAGTCAAGTCAAACTTGTATTTTTCAGACAGTACATCAAATAAGCAGGGAAACTGCTCCAAGGTGTGGTGAGTCAAGTCAAGTCAAGTCAACTCAAGTCAACTTTTTTATTTCCAGATGGTACATTGAATAAGCAACGCATTTGCTTTTTTCCATCAAGCCATCTATCTAAGAACAAAATTCTTAATGATAATACAGAAATACTACATTTTTGCAGCCTTTACCAATAAATTGTGAGTGAGACAGAGTGCATATTATTATTCTGGGTCATCCTCAGAATATTCAGCTGGAGAATGCCCAGCAGTAACAACAGCAACAACAACAGTATCCACGTGACAGGACCAATCTGTCAGATGGAAAGTAAAGGTAACAGTGTCCCATAACCTGTGTGGTCGTAGGGGAGCGAGGCGTCAGAGACCTCACTTCTCTAGGGCCAGCATATTGAGGGCGGCGCCCATCTCCTCTCCCTCGCTGCTTTACCTTCCCTGTCCCTAAAGAGAGCAGGTACCCATTGACAGCTGGGTGAACTGGGGGACTGTACTGAAGCCAAGGCGCGCAAACGGTCACCCATCCAAGCGGTAACCACGCTCGATGCTGCTTAACCTTAGTTTGGGGGAAAGCGAGTGCTCTGACCACTGGGCTATCCCGTCCCCTGAATAATAATGAATAAATAAATAAAAACAACCACACACATTACACAACACTCACGCACTTACACACACACACACACACACACACACACACACACACACACACATCCACCCACACACACACACACACACACACACACCCACTCACTCACACCCCCCCCCCACTCACACCCCCCCACTCACACACACACACACACACACACACACACACACTCACCACACACACACCACCCACACACACACACACACACACACACACACACACACACACACACACACACACCTGTTAGTGCTAACTCACATCTGGCAGCATTCTTCCTCTCTGGCGGACACTCAGAACCTAAGATTCCAAGAGGATAAGACAGACGCTATAGCAGCCGAGTGGTTAAAACCCTTCCACTTCAACCCCACAGGTCCATGAAGTCGTGGGTTCCAATCTCGGCAGTTTCTGGTGAATCAAAGGTGAGGAACTTTGACCGTCTCCCAGGTCAACTTCAAGTACAGACCTGCCAGTGCCTTAAAGTGGATTTGTATATATATATATATATATATATATATATATATATATATATATATGTATATATATATATATATATATACATATGCAGAGAATAGATACGTTAAAAGATCCCGTCATTCATGCCAAGGTAGTAAAGTAAAAGGTACAGGAGTCCCATAACCTATAAGGTCGTAGGGGAGCGAGACGTCAGAGACCTCAGCTTCTCCAGGGGCCAGCATATTGAGGGCGGCGCCCATCTCCTCTCCCTCGCTGCTTTACCTTCCCTGACCCTAAAGAGGGCAAGGTACCCAATTTACAGCTGGGGTGATGAACTGGGGGAACTGTACTGAAGCCAAGGCAGCGCAAACGGTCACCCATCCAACTGGTAACCACGCTCGACGCTGCTTAACTTGGCTGGGGAAAGCGAGTGCTCTGACCACTGAGCTATCCCGTCCCCTTGCCAAGGTAGGTTACGGGAAAAGGATCATACACAGCATAACATCTCCGAAGTGGGAATGTGGCTGCCGTCATGGTCGGGGTAAAAAACGATCGCACACGCAAAAATTAATTTCGCCATTGGTGAACTTCGGAGCTCTAGCAGAGAAAGAATAACAACAGCAGCAACAACAACAACAACAAAGAAAAGCTATTTTGAGAAATAAAGAGGATGGTGTTCAGTTTGTTTTTGTTTGTTGTCTAATGTATAAGGATTTGACGGAAATAAATAAATAAATAAATGAATATATATATATATATAGAGAGAGAGAGAGAGAGAGAGAGAGAGAGAGAGAGAGAGAGAGAGAAAGGGGGAGAGAGAGAGAGAGAGAGAGAGAGAGAGAGAGAGAGAGAGAGAGAGAGAGAGAGAGAGAGAGAGAGAGAGAGAGAAAGAAAGAAAGAGAGAGAGAGAGAGAGAGGAGAGAGAGAGAGAGCGAGAGAGAGAGAGAGAGAAGAGAGAGAGATGAGAGAAGAGAGAGAAAGAAAGAAAGAGAGAGAGAGAGAGAGAGAGAGAGAGAGAGAGAGAGAGAGAGAAAGAAAGAAAGAGAAGAGAGAGAGAGAGAGAGAGAGAGAGAGGAGAGAGAGAAAAGACACACACACACACACACCTGTTAAGTCTGGTAAATGTCAAAATCACTTGAGACTATGTTTACTTTTGTTATAGAAGCAAGGAAGGAGAGAAAATAATCTCTCTCTCTCAGTTTGGGGACTGGATGTAAAAAACCCACATGGGTGCTTATTCATTATCCTCGAAATAAAAGAATTTGTCAAAAAGAATGTGTTATTCTCTCTCTTCTCTCCTCTCTCTCTCTCTCTCTCTCACTCTCCTCTCTCCACTCCTCATCTCTCTCTCTCCTCACCAATCCTCTCCCTCCCATCCGCCCCTCACTCTCTCTCTCCATCTCCCTCCCCCTCCTCTCTCTCCCTCTGCAACTCCCCCCTCTCTCCCCGCCCCCCCCTCTCCCCCCCCTCCTCTCCCTCTCTCCTCCTCCTCCACCCTCTCCTCCTCCGCTCCTTCCCTCTCACCCCTCTCTCTCTCTCTCCACCCCCTCCCCCCCTCTCTCTCCCCTCTCTCCCCCTATCCCCCCTCCCCCCCCTCTCCCCCCTCTCTATCTCCTTCTCCCCACCCCTCCCTCTCTTCCCCACTCCCCCTCCCTCTCCCTCCCTCCCCCTCTCTCTCTCCCCCCTCCTCTCCTCCTTTCTCCCCCTCCTACCCCTCTTCTCTTCCCTCCCCTTCTCTCTCCCTCCCCTCCTCTCTCCTCTCTCCCCCTCCTCCCCCTCCCTCTCTCTCCCTCCCCCTCTCTCTCCTCCCCCTCTCTCTCCCCCACTCTCTCTCCTCCCCCTCTCTCCTCCCCCCTCCCCTCTCCTCCCCCCCCTCTCGTCCTCCTCTCCCACCTTCTCCCTCCTCCCCCTCTCTCTCTCCTCCCCTCTCTCCCTCTCCCCCCTCTCTCCTTCTCCCTTCCCCCTCTCTCTCTCCTCTCCCCCTCCCTCTCTCTCCCTCTCCCCCTCTCTCCCTCCCCCCCTCTCTCTCCCTATCCTCCCCCTCTCTCTCTCCCTCTCCCCCCCCCCTCTCTCCTTTCCCCTCCCCCCTCTCTCTCCCTCCCCCTCCCCCCTCTCTCCCACACCCTCTCTCTCTCCCTCTCCTACCTCTCTGTCCCTGTTCCCCCTCCTCTCCCTCTCCCTCTCTCCCTCTCTCCTCATTTCCCACCTCTTTCTCTCCCTCTCCTACCTCTCTCTCTCTCTCCTCTCTCTCTCTCTCCCTCTCCCCTTCCTCTCTCGCCCTCTCTCTCTCTCTCCCTCCCCCTCTCTCTCCCTTTCCCCCCCCTCTCTCTTCCTCCTCCCTCTCTCTCCTCCCCCCTTCTCTCTCCTCCCCCCTCTCTCTCCCTCCCTTAACCTTGGCAGTACTCTGTCTGTCCGCCCAGTGACCTTTTAGCCTGGGCAGGTGACCACATACCACAGTATGCTGTCAACACATGCGAGTGTGTTGTGTGTGTGTGTGTGTGTGTGTGTGTGAGCGTGTGTGTGTGTGTGTGAGTGTTTGTGTGTGTGTGTGTGTGTGTGTGTGTGTGTGGGGTGAGCGTGTGTGTGAGTGTTTTGTGTGTTTGTGAGTGTGTGAGTGTGTTTGTGTGTGTGAGTGTTTGTGTGAGTGTGTGTGTTTGTGTGTGTGTGAGTGTGAGTGTGAGTGATGTTGTGTGTGCGATGTTTGTGTGTGTGAGTGTGTAAGTGTGTGTGTGTGTGTGTGTGTGAGTGTGTAAGAGTGTTTGTGTGTGTGTGTGTTTTGTGTTTGTGTGTGTGTGTGTTTGTGTGTGAGTGTGTGCGCGCGCGCGCGTGCGTGCGTGTTTGTGTGTGTGTGTGAGTGTGAAAGATTGCTATGTTCGTAATTTGTCTATACGCATATTTGTGTGCAACGATATCGCAGGGGCAATTAAAAACACCAAGAGATAGGCTGAAAAATGCTTGTGTGACTGAAAGTGAGTGTATGTGTCTTTGTTTGTGTGAACACGCGCGTGCATGCCTCTGTATGTGTGTGTGTGTGTGTGAGTATGTGTGAGTGTAATTTGTCTATGTGCATAATTATATGTGTGCACCAATATCGTCGCAGTGCGATTTAAACACACCAAGAGATAGGCTCAAAAATGCTTATGTGACTGAAAATGTGTGTATGAGTGTGTGTAGTGCGTTGTGTGTGTGTGCGTGTGTGAGTGTGTGTGTGTGCGTGCCTCTGTGTGTGTGGTGTGTGTGTGTGTGTGTGCGTGCCTCTGTGTGTGTGTGTGAGTGTAATTTGTCTGTGTGTATAAATATTTGTGTGCACCGATATCGCAGTGCGATTTAAACACATCAAGAGATAGGCTCAAAATGCTTGTGTGACTGAAAGTGTGAGTGTGTATGTGTCTTTGTGTGGGAACACGCGCGTACATGCCTGTGTGTGTGCGTGTGTGTGTGTGAGTGTAATTTGTCTATGTGCATAATTATATGTGTGCACCGATATCGTCGCAGTGCGATTTAAACACACCAAGAGATTGGCTCAAAAATGCTTGAGTGACTGAAAGTGTGTGTATGTGGTGTGTTGTGTGTGTGTGTGTGTGTGTGTGTGTGTGTGTGTGTGTGTGTGTGTGTGTGCGTGCCTCTGTGTGTGTGTGTGTGTGTGTGTGTGTGTGTGCGTGCCTCTGTGTGTGTGTGTGTGTGTGTGTGTGTGTGTGTGTGTGTGTGTAATTTGTCTGTGTGTAAAAATATTTGTGTGCACCAATATCGCAGTGCGATTTAAACACACCAAGAGATAGGCTCAAAAATGCTTGAGTGACTGAAAGTGTGTGTATGTGTGTGTGTGTGTGTGTGTGTGTGTGTATGTGTGTGTGTGCGTTGCCTCTGTGTGTGTGTGTGTGTGTGTGTGTGTGTGTGTGCGTGCCTCTGTGTGTGTGTGTGTGTGTGTGTGTGTGCGTGCCTCTGTGTGTGTGTGTGTGTGTGTGTGTGTGTGTGTAATTTGTCTATGTGCATAATTATATGTGTGCACCGATATCGCAGTGCGATTTATACACACCAAGAGATTGGCTCAAAAATGCTTGTGTGACTGAAAGTGTGAGTGTGTATGAGCGTGTGTGTGCGTGCGTGCCTGCGTGTGTGTGTGTGTGTGTGTGTGAGTGTAATTTGTCTGTGTGTATAAATATTTGTCTGCACCGATATCGCAGTGCGACTTAAACACACCAAGAGATAGGCTCAAAATGCTTATGTGACTGAAAGTGAGTGTGTGTATGTGTCTTTGTGTGTGAACACGCGCGTACATGCCTGTGTGTTTGTGTGTGTGTGTGTGTGCGTGTGTATGTGTGAGTGTAATTTGTCTATGTGCATAATTATATGTGTGCACCGATATCGCAGTGCGATTTATACACACCAAGATTGCTTGTGTGGACTGAAAGTGTGTGTGTGTATGTGCATGCGTGCCTGTATGCATGTGTGTGTGTGTGTGTGTGTGCGTGTGTGTGTGCGTGCGTGTGTGTGTGTGTGTGCGACTCTCGGTGTGAGGGTAGGACTGTGTGTATAAGAAGGAGCGCATAAGTAAGTTGGTTGAATGGGCGCCAGATGAGTGTTAAGATATTGATCAGTCATGTGTGTGTGTGTGTGTGTGTGTGTGTGTGTGTGTGTGTGTGTGTGTGTGTGTGTGTGTGTGTGTGAGTGTGTGTTGAGTGTGAGTGCGCGTTTTGCTTGCTTAATGAGTAGATAAGTCAATTTTCTGGCTTGACTGAGGTCAAGTATATGCCGATGTGTTATAATGGGTACATGACTGAGTTTGCGTGCACAACTATAGAAGCAAGTGCGTGGTTGTAAGGAGATAGGTACATAGTAATGTGGTGTGTGTGTGTGTGTGTGTGTGTGTGTGTGTGTGTGTGTGTGCGATTGAAAAGTAATTGCATGCTTGATGTAGATTTTAAAATCTTAAAAAATATTTTATACTTGTATATCGAGGATAATGGAATAAACACTTATGTGGGTTTTTTACATCCAGTCCCCGTGTGTATGCAGTTTTGTCAATTCTGTCATCTGTTCCCACCGGCACACAATGGCCTACTCTTACGAAAAGCGGACCAGGATTTAACGTGTGCGCAAGATGTTCTGCGTGCGTTCGCACACTGGACCTAGGTTTATAGTCTCATCCGATAAGTGCATATACATCCAAGTGAGTTTGTGTGTGAGAGAGTCAGGGCATTTGCATGCTTATGTGGAAGTACACACACATACGCATACCCCCCCCCCCCCCCCCCCCCCCCAACACACACACGCATACTTACACACACACACCTTCACACATGCGCACACACATACACACATGTACATATACACTTACACACTAACACAGACACACACACACACACACACACACACACACACACACACACACAACACCCATGACTGATCAATACTTAACACTCATCTGGCTCCCATTCAACCAGCTTACTTATGCACTCCTTCCAGTACACACAGTCTTACACTCACACTGATAGTTGCACACACACACACACACACACACACACACACACACACACACACACACACACACACACACACACACACACACACATACACACACACACACACACACACACACACACACACACACATACACACACACACACAAACACACACACACACACACACACACACATACACACACACACACACACACACACACAACACACACACACACACACACACACACACACACACACACACACACACGGGACGGTATAGCCTAGTGGTCAGTACATTGCGCTCGCAATCTGACGACCCGGGTTCGATTCCCATTCAAGGGGATATATTCCCCTGGAGTTAACATCAGTGCAGACTCCAAAATCCCCAAAAGTCCTTCGGATGAGACTATAAACCGAGGCCCCGTGTGCGAACGCACGCAAAACATCTTGCGCACACGTTAAATCCTGTTCCTCTGTTTGTAAGAGTAGGCCAATGTGTGCCGGTGGGAACAGATGACAGAATTGACAAAACCACATACACACGGAGACTGGATGTAAAAAAGCAAATAAATGCTTATTCTATTATCC
>CM054162.1:7786457-7793957 GCA_028751875.1 Rapana venosa
GGGGAGGTAGTTATGTGTGTTGTGTGTGTCAAAGTCAAAGTCAAACTTTTATTTTCAGATGGTACATTGAACAAGCAGTGCATTTGCTTTTATTCCATCAAGCCATCTATCTAAAGAACAAAAGAGAAAAAAGATAATATATATGCAGACATAGAATAAAAAAAATCAATCAATAATAAACTATACACATCAAACAAGAAAAGACAATAACATACGCATACATGGGATTAAAGCCAAAACCAAAAACCCTGAACAATATTAAACCATACAATTCAAATAATTCAAAAATCTTGAAAAATATATCCATCATAATACAAACAAAAAAGCAACAAAAAAACCCCAAACCAAAACAAAGAAGACAAAAACAAAATTTAAAAAAAAGACACCAACTGCTTGCCTCCCCCCCCCTAACACACATACACACAAAAACCTTCAAACATACAAACAACTGACTAAAACAAACAAAAAAGATAAACCAACAAGAACGATCACAACAAGCAAATACACAAACAAACATACGTACACAACAACAACGGCGACAATAACTAACATAGGACAAGAATAACAGCCAAAATAAATGTGTGTGTGTGTGTGTATGTGGTGTGGTGTGTGTGTGTGTGTGTGTGTGTGTGGTGTGTGTGTGTGTGTGTGTGTGTTTGATTTTACGTCTGTTCACTCAAAGTGATATTAGCCGAGAGGTGGAGTAGGAGTGATGAAATGAGGGCTTGAAAGCAAAGAGATAAGTGTTGGTCATTACAGATTTTGTGTATGTCCAAATTCTGATTCCAAACAATGCAAACAATATGTTGCAAAAACTTGGCAAAGAAACGCAAATAGAACAAAAACACTGAATAATTGAACACTACGCTAAAAGTGGAACCTGTACAATTGAAAATCAATCGGAAAGTAAAACTATGACAGTCTCACGGTCGTATTTTACGAAAAGGAAATTATTCGAGACCGCATCAGCGACAGTGCTATCTGGCATGATAAGTTTGGATTGGTTAGAACCTCGTTCAGAGATTTATATTGAAAGGCTGGTAGGAACATTTTTAAGCCCTTACATTGGTACAAAACATGAATATTTCAAAGTTTTTCACCGCACGTACATTGTAAATGTTTTGCAAATTTTGTTGGAAAGGCATTTGATTTCAGTCTGTGAGTCAGAATTTTTTCTATTTTTTTAGTACAAGATTTCTGAAAGCCATACTGAGCACAAAGAATATTCTCAATATCCAGAAGGGAACAACTGTGTGTGTGTGTGTGTGTGTGTGTGTGTGTGTGTGTGTGTGTGTGTGTGTGTGTGTGTGTGTGTGTTTGTGTTTGTGTTTGTGTGTGTGTGCGTGAAGATAGAGACAGAGAGACAAGAGAGACATACAGAGAGACATACAGAGAGACAGAGACAGAGAAAGACAAACAGATAGATAGACAGACGGATGGACGGACAGACAGACAGAAAGATATACAGAAAGACAGATATACAGACAGACAGACAGATATACAGACAGACAGATAGTGAGAAATGTACAGACAGTTGATGGACGTCACGATTTGGGGGTGGGGGGGATCAAACAGGAATTATTTTGGTGAGTAGACCGGAATAAGTAGACAGAACAACAACAGTAACAACATAAACAACAATGATTACAACAACACTTAACACACACGCGCGCACGCACGCACGCGCGCGCGCGCGCACACACACCTATATACCTCTCTCTCGATGCACCATTAAACCATTTCAGAGTCCAGAGCTAGCTCTCTCTCTCTCTCTCTCTCTCTCCTCTCTCTCTTCTCTCTCTCTCTACTCTCTCTCTCTCTCTCTCTCTCTCTGAGGTTTTCTAAACATACCAAACAGACAGTAAACCATTATGTTTGTATTGGTATTCGCTGTGTGACATATCTAATTAATCCAGTGACAGAGAAACGAGCTATACACTGCCAAGCAATCGTGCCAGGTCAGACCATTTCAGCCAATTGAAGCCTGATGGTCACACTGAAACGCCAGGGTCACAGTGCACAGGGTCATAGTGTTCCGAAGGTCAGTATAACCGAGAAAAAAAATAACGCAGAGGAGAAGAAGAATCTGAAAAATCTGAAGAAGAAGAAGAAGAATTGCGAAGAAGAAGAAGAAGAATTGCGAAGAAGAAGAAGGAGAAGAATTGCTAAGTAGAGGAAGAATTGCAAAGAAGAAGAAGAAGATTGCGAAGAAGAAGAAGAATTGCGAAAAAGAAGAAGAAGAAGAAGAAGAAGAAGAAGAAGAAGAAAAAAGAAGAAGAAGAAAGAAGAAGAAGAAGAAGAAGAAGAAGAAGAAGAAGAAGAAGAAAATTTGCGAAGAAGAAGAAGAAAAGAAGAAGAAGAAGAAGAAGAAAGAAGAAGAAGAAGAAGAGAAGAAGAAGAAGAAGAAGAAGAAGAAGAAGAAGAAAAACGAAGAAAAGAAAAGAAGAAGAAGAAGAAGAAGAAGAAGAAGTCAGTTTTTTTTGTTTGTTTTTATTTTTTATTGTTCCCCCTCCTCCCCCGCCCGTCCCTCGGCTAGAGCTTCGAGGTGTCAAAGTCAAAGTCAACGTCAAAGTCAACGTCAAAGTCAACGTCAAAGTCAAAGTCAACGTCAAAGTCAACGTCAAAGTCAACGTCAAAGTCAAAGTCAACGTCAAAGTCAACGTCAACGTCAAAGTCAAAGTCAACGTCAAAGTCAACGTCAAAGTCAACGTCAAAGTCAAAGTCAAAGTCAACGTCAAAGTCAACGTCAAAGCCAAAGTCAACGTCAAAGTCAACGTCAAAGTCAAAGTTAAAGTCAAACTTTTTTTTCCAGATGGTACATTGAATAAGCAGTGAGTTTGCTTTTTTTCATCAAGCCATCTATCAAAAGAAAACAAAGAGAGAAAAAAGATAATATATATGCAGACATAGAATAAAAAACAAAATAAATGATAAACCATACAAATCATACAAGAAAAGACAATAACATATGCATATATGGAATTAAAAAACAAAACAAAAATCCCCGAACAATATTAAACCATACGATTCAAATAATTCAAAAAATCTTGAAAATGTATCCATCATAATACAAACAAACAAGCAAGAAAGAAAAATCAAACCAAACCAAACAAAGAAGACAAAACAAAATACAAAAAGACACACCAGCTGCTTCCCTCTCCCTCCCTCACACACATACACACAACAACCTTCAACCATACAAACAACTGAATAAACAAACAACAAAAGGTAAACCAACAAGAACAACCACAACAAGCAAATAAACAAACAAACAAACACAAACATGATGCACACAACAACAACAGCGACAATAACTAACATAGGACAAGAATAAACAACCAAAACAAATGAAGAACAATATAGAACTAACAAGAGACGAAAAAGAAGAGTCCAAAATACCCCCTTCCCCTCCCCAAGAAAACCACCCTAAAACCCAAAACAAACAAACAAAAAGCAGAATAAACCAGAACTCCACCCTCACCACCACCAACAATAACAACAACAAGAACAACCAAATGGAGATAAACAGAGGAAACTGATGTATAGTTTCCTTTTAAATCATTTAAACATTTACATACACGTGTGTGTGTGTGTGTGTGTGTGTGTCTTCAATTTTACGTCTGTTCACTTAAAGTGATATTAGACGAGAAACGTGTGTGTGTGTATGTGTGTGTGTGTGTGTGTGTGTGTGTGTGTGTGTGTGTGTGTGAGTGTGCGCGTGCGAGTGTGTGCGTGTGTGTGCGTGTGTATATGTGTATGTGTGTGTGTGTCAAAGTCAAAGTCAAAGTCAAACTTTTATTTTCAGATGGTACATTGAATAAGCAGTGATTTTGCTTTGTTCATCAAGCCATCTATCAAAAGAAAACAAAGAAAGGAAAAAAGATAATATATATGCAGACATAGAAAAAAAACACCAAATAAATGATAAACCATACAAATCAAACAAGAAAAGACAATAACATATGCATACATGGAATTAAAAACAAAACAAAAATCCCTGAACAATATTAAACTATACAATTCAAATAATTCAAAGATCTTGAAAATGTATCCATCATAATACAAACAAACAAGCAAGAAAAAAAACCAAACCAAACCAAACAAAGAAGACAAAACAAAATACAAAAAGACACACCAGCTGCTTCCCCCCCCTCCCTCACCACATACACACAACAACCTTCAACCATACAAACAACTGAATAAAACAAACAACAAAAGATAAACCAATAAGAACAACCACAACAAGCAAATAAACAAACAAAGAAACACAAACATTATGTACACAACAACAACAGCGACAATAACTAACATAAGACAAGTATAATAACCAAAACAAATGAAGAACAATATAGAGCTAACAAGAGACGGAAAAAAGAGTCCAAAATACCCCCTTCCCCTCCTCAAGAAACCCACCCTAAACCCAGAACAAACAAACAAAAAGCACAATAAACCAGAACTCCAGCCCCACCACCACCAACAATATCAATAACAACAATAACAACAACCAAATGGAGATAAACAGAGGAAACTGATGTATAGTTTCCTTTTAAATCATTTAAACATTTACATACACGTGTGTGTGTGTGTGTGTGTGTGTGTGTGTGTGTGTGTGTGTGTGTGTGTGCGTGTGTGTGTGTGTGCGTGTGTATATGTGTATAAGTGTGTGTCAAGTCAAAGTCAAAGTCAAACTTTTATTTTCAGATGGTACACTGAATAAGCAGAGCATTTGCTTTTTATCATCAAGCCATCTATCTAAAGAAAAAAAGAGAAAAAAACAAACATATATGCAGACATAGAATAAAAGACCTAATCAATGAAAAACCATGCAAATCAAACAAGAAAAGGCAATAACATATGCATATATGGAATTAAAAACAAAACAAAAAACCCTGAACAATATTCAACCATACAATTCAAATAATTGTGTTCGTGTGTGTATGTGTGTGTGTAGGGTGAGTGTGTGCATGCTTGCTTGCGTATCTGTGTGCGTGCGTGCATGCGTACGGTGGTGTGTGTGTGTGTGTGTGTGTGGTGTGTGCGTGTGTGTGTGTGGTGTTGTATATGATCGTATTACGTGTGTCTACCTGTATGTCCTTGGGGGACGGGATAGCTCAGTGGTCGGAGCACTCGCTTTCCCCCAGCCAAGTTAAGCAGCGTGGAGCGTAGTTACCAGTTGGGTGGGTGACCGTTTGCGCGCCTTGGCTTCAGTACAGTTCCCCCAGTTCTACCAGCTGTAAATGGGTACCTGCCCTCTTTAGGGTCAGGGAAGGTAAAGCAGCGATGGAGAGGAGATGGGGGCCGCCCTCAATATGCTGGCCCTAGAGATGTGAGGTCTTTGATGCCTCGCTCCCCTACGACCTTCTAGGTTATGGGACACCTTTACCTTTTACCTTACCTGTCTGTCCTCGTGTTGACGTACACCAGCGGTAGTCACAACAGTGCTAAACGTTGGCCAGGTTTTAGAAGCTGTGGTCACTTCTGGATTCGTGGAAGGAAGGTGGCAGGATGGTTAAGACGTTTGCCTGCCAACAAGTAAACCGTGAGGTTCTGGGTTCGATTCCCAGCCTCGCCCTTTCTTCCCAGTTTGACCAAAAACTTGAACTGAATGTTAAAGTCCTTCGGATGAGACTATAAAGCGAGGCCCCCGTGTGTGAACGCATACAGAACATCTTGCGCACACGTTCAATCCTGTTCCGCTTTTCAAAAGAGTAGGCCATTGTGTGCCGGTGGGAACAGATGACAAAACCGCATACACACGGGGATTGGATGTAAAAAAGCACATGAGTGCTTATTCCATTATCCTCACACACACACACACACACACACACACACACACACACACACACACACACACACACAATCTGAGCGCTTTGATTTGTTGCTTTACAAGATTCAGCGCTATATAAATTCCATACAATATTATTATTATTATTATTATTATTATTATTATTATTATCATTATTAATTAATATTATTATCGATATTATTACTATTATTATTATTATTATTATTATTATTATTATTATTATTATTATCATTATTATTATTATTCTGGATTCGTGCTGTCCTGGTTCTCGGCTAGAGCTCCGAGGGTCACCACTGGGGAGATTTATTTTGCGTATGTATGCGACCGATTTTCCCACCATGCAGGTAGCCGCATTCCGACTTCAGGGATGGGGTGGCTTAACACGACACCCGTGTGCATCGGTTTAAATAAAAGGAAAATAATTTATTGAATTTGTTCCTACCGGCAAGAAATAATAATAATAATAATAATAATAATAATAATAATAATAATAATAATAATAATAAATGGAACTTATATAACGCTATATCTTGCAAAGACAAATCAAAGCGCATGCATTCGACCCATTCTTACACAGTCATGCAACCAATGACAAATAATCAATAGTTCAAACAGATATTACAAACATGGTACGCTGCAGACCAAATCTATGAAATGAAATTGCAATAGTCAAATGTTTTTCAAAAGCACACACATACACACACAGGTCATATACTTTAGCAGGGTGATAGGACATGGGTTAGTGAAGGGTGGGATAGTTCTGATGTGAGACAGGAGGGGGGAAATCTTAGGTTTGAAATAAATATGTCTTGAGGCTGGATTTAAAAGTGTCATAGCTAGGCTTCTGGCGAAGAGAGAGAGGGAGCTCATTCCAGGTCGATGGACCCGAAATAGAGAAAGAGCAGCCTACTTTTATGAAAGGTGCAACAGGTTTTTAACGTGTGTGCAAGATGTTCTGCATGCGTTTGCACACGGGGGCCTCAGTTTATTAAAGGTTAAAAAGAAAGTCGTCTTAGGGGAGCGAGACGTCAGAGACCTAAGCTTCTCCAGGGGCCAGCATATTGAATGAAGGCGTCGCCCATCTCCTCTCCCTCGCTGCTGTACCTTCCCTGACCCTTAAAGAGGGCAGGTACCCATTTACAGCTGGGTGAACTGGGGGGGGGGGACTGTACTGAAGCCAAGGCGCGCAAACGGTCACCCATCCATGTGTGTGTTACCACGCTTGACGCTGCTTAACCTTGGCTGGGGGAAAGCGAGTGCTGTGACCACTGAGCTGTCCCCCCGTCCGCCTGTTTTAGTTTATATACAGTCTCATCCATAGGACTTGTGGGGGAGTGGAGTCAGCACTGATGTTTACTCTAAGGGAAAATCCCCTGAGGTGGGCGCCTCCGTGGTGGCTCGAACCCGGGCCATCAGATAACACGTGTAGTGTTCTAACGCTAAGCAATCCTGCCCTTCCCCTATGGCACTAAGCATCTATATGATATATGTGATTGTGTGTGTGTGTGTGTGTGTGTGTGTGTGTGTTTGTGTGTTTGTGTGTGTTTGTTGTGTGTGTGTGTGTGCGCGTGTGTGTGTGTTTGTGTGTGGGGGTATTAATTTTAAATTTAATTTAATCCTTTAATTTCAAGAATAACGGAATAAGGACTCATGTGTTTTTTCTTACATCCAGTCAGCCCTCTGTGTGTGTGTGT
>CM054162.1:7803957-7833957 GCA_028751875.1 Rapana venosa
CCCCCAAAAAAAAAACAACAACCCCAACTCTAGAAAAGGTAATGACAATACTTTTAAACAGGAGCAAAATATAAACTCAACAATGTGGAAACATGAAATAACAATAATGTAACTACAATAAATATTCAAGTGGACTAGGCAATAAACATCTGGCAATGGCAAAGGCTAGCTTTGAATTTTCAAATACATTTTCCAGAGACTGTTCAGAATGTAGGTAAAGAAGGTTTTACAATAGGGCACTCAAGTATGTATGAGTTTGGGGGAATATGATCTCCACATAGACATCTAACTTTGTTTACAAAAGTTTGTAAGGAACCCATTTAACTTCATTCCCTAAAATATAGTGAATTAATCCTTCTTACTGTTATTAAAACGCGAATCTTTTTGAGAAGGGAGCAATTAAAAAGAAATATGGGCAGTGGTCAGACAACTTTTTAAATATCGTTCCTTGAATTGATCGATTCTTTAAACTTACCCCATGAAGTTTGTTCTATTTTACGGTATCCTTCCTGTATAGATAAGGGAACATCTAGTTCTATCGATTCCCATATCATGTTTGCTCCCTTTTTTGCAGCTCTGTCAGCCCCACTCATTTGAAAAAATTCCACGTGAGAAGGCACCCAACAAAAAGAAACGGGAATACCTCTTAAACTAGGAGGTGTATACATTTTTAAATTTCAAAAATAATTCTGGAGATCTTATTGATGTTTGGGGATTTTATAGCATACAATACTGACTTGGAGGCAACACAAAGCAAGATATGAAAGTTTGGAAAATGGAAAATCAAATATAGTTAAGAGCCATAAGAACTGCAATAATTTCAGCTGTAAATATTGAACGTGTTACCAAGATAGTACGATTTCTCATTTTTAAGTGCTGGTTATAACAAATGCAGAGCCTGTGTCATGATTTTCTAAAACAGATCCATCTGTATAAACTTTTAAGTAGTCAGCATACTTATTTCCAATATGCGACTGAGCATCTGCAACCATGATGTTTTGATTTTCATTCTTTTTTTCATTAATATATTCTATATCAAAACAGGCTTTATCCATCTCCCATGTTGGGCATGGTAAAGCTTCTTTTTGTGTTTCTAAATCATATTGATTAAATTTAGATTTTTGAAAGAGGTCTGATACATAAGTGCTAATAGGCATTAAACACGAAATTTGTTTATCTCTTTTAGAAAAATTCGTTTCTGCTTGAACTTTTAATTCACTACAGACAAAATTTTTGTCATTCGTGCTTCGTAATAGGTATTTGGCGCATGAAAGTTGTCGGTATTCGGCTAGGGAAAGTTCCCCAATTTCCTTATAAGTTCCTATGGTGGATGCATGGAATGGTACCCCAAGTGCAAGTTTGTATGCCTTACAATCTATACTTTGGAGTTTTTTTTAAGTAATTAATTAGGAGCACTGAAAAGACTTCTTGTCCATAAGACATTTTGGGGAACGTCAAGTGACTTAGACAAGCATTTAAGAGTGAAGATACTTGTCCCCGGGAACTGTCTGCTAACATTTTAAGGAAATTGATGCGTTTCCTTGCTTTTGTTAAAATGTATCCAAATGAGCATTCCAAAGTTAATTTTGATTTAAGTTGAAAGCCTAAAAATGTCCCATATTTTTATACTGAATTGGCTCCCCTCCAATCGTAAAATGTGGCAGTGTTCTGGATCACTTCCCCATTATTAAAAAGCATAATGTGCGTTTTTTCTGTAGAAAATGTCAGGCCATTTCAAAAATATATTCATGTAAATTATCTAGCTCTTTCTGATATACTTTTATGGTATAGTTTTATCATCCTCTTTTTTTGAAGCATGCTTCATAGTGAATTCATCCTATACATTTATCATCAGCATTATGTGTACCAGGACAACGTCTTTAGACATTTTGTGGGAAAATCATCGCAATATATTAAACAGAAAAGGGGCTATAACTGAACTCTGTGGTTAAACCCATATGCAATGACTAAGTGTTGAATATGCTTACATACTCTCACTTGCATACTTCTGTTACTTTAAAAAGCTTTAATATAATAGAAAACTGCCCAGAAAAGCTAATAGTCTTCAGTTTATGCAGCAATTTAGCATGCCAAACTTGGTCGAAAGGCTTTCTTTACATCAAAAAATGTTGCGAGTAGATTTTTTCTTCTCGCAAAGTGTTGTTTGACCTGTGTTGTTAGTTTAAAAAAGTTTTCAGTTGCTGATCAAACTTTTTGAAAGCCTGCTTGATTGACGGAACTACGTTTTTTTTCCTGACAGTAATCCCAAAAGCCTCTTTAGAATATTTTCTCCAAAAGCTTACCAATGTTAGAAGTCAGTGCTATGGGCCTAAAAACTAGTTTTATCAGTTTTAGGTTTCCTTGCTTATGAATGGGAACATTGATAGACTGCTTCGAGTTCATTGGCATTGCACCCTTTTCGGTCCAACATTTTGGAAAAGTGTATGCATTAGAAGAATGAAGTTTTTCTGGTAACTGTTTAAGCAAATCTTGGATTAGCATCAAATTTCCAACAGAAGTTTTCTTATTTGGACATGGGGGGAAATAAAACATCTTTTACTTCATTGATTGTTCATTCATTGTTTGGTTGTGTGTTTTTGTGTGTGTGTGTTGTGTGTGTGTGTGTGTGTGTGTGTGTGTGTGTTTTGTTGTGGCGCGCGCGCGCGTGTTTATTCTTTTATTTCGAGAATAATGTGTGTGTTGTGTGTGTGCGCGCGTGTGTGTGTGTTTATTCGTTTAATTCGGAATAATGTGTGTGTGTGTGTTTATTCTTTTATTTCGAGGATAATGTGTGTGTGTTTATTCTTTTATTTCGAGGTTAATGTGTGTGTGGTGTTTTGTGTGTGTGTGTGTGTGTGTGTGTGTGTGTGTGTGTGTGTTTTACTCTTTTATTTCGAGGATAATGGGTGTGTGTGTTCTTTTCTTTTTTTTCGGGATAATGTGTATTCTTTTTTTTCGAGGATAATGTGTGTGTGTGTTTATTCTTTTATTTCGAGGATGATGTGTGGGTGCGTTATAATTTATTTCGAGGATAATGTGTGGTTTTTCTTTTTTATTTTGAGGTTTAATGTGTGTGTGTTTATCTTTTTATTTGAGGATAATGGGTGTGTGTGTTTATATTTTATTTCGAGGGTAATTTTGTGGGTGTTTTAATTTTTTTATTTTGAGGATAATGTGTGTGTGTGTTTCATTCTTTTTTTTGAGAATAAAAATGTGTGTGTTGGGGTTTATTCTTTTATTTCGAGGATAATGTATATGTCTGTGTGTCTCTATGTGTGTTTGTTCTTTTATTTCAAGGATAATGTGAGTGTGTTTATGCTTTCATTTCGAGGATAATGTGTGTGGGTGTGTTTTATTCTTTTATTTCGAGGAAAATTTGTTTTTGTGTGTGTTTATTCTTTTATTTCGGAATAATGTGTGTGTGTATGTTTTATTCTTTTATTTCGAGGATGATGTGTGGGTGTGTTTGTATTCTATTTCGAGGATAATGTGTGTGTGTTTATCTTTTTTATTTTGGGATAAGTAAGTGTGTGTGTGTCTATGCTTTTATTTCGAGGATAATGTGTTTTTTTAAAATTCTTTTATTTTGAGGATAATGTGTGTGTGTTTTATTCTTTTATTCGAGGATAATGCGTGGGTGTTTATTTTTTTTTTCGGGATTAATGTTTTGTGTTTTATTTTTTATTTTGAGGATAATGTGTTGTGTGTTTATTTTTTTTATTTCGGAAAATGTTTTGTTTTTTTTTATTTCGAGGATAATGTGTGGGTGTTTTTTCCCTTTAAAATCGAGGAAAATGTGTGTGTGTGGTGGGTGTGTGTGTGTGTTGGGTGGGGTGTGTGTGTGTGTGTGGTTACTCCTTTATTCGAGGATTAATGTGTGTGTGTGTGTTTTCTTTTATTTGAGGATAATGTGTGGTGTTTTATTTTCTTTTTTATTTCGGGATATGTTGTTATTTTTTTTATTTTGAGGATAATTTTGTGTGTGTTTTAGTCTTTCATTCCGAGGATAATGTGGTGTGTTTTTTAAAATTTTTTTGTATTTCGAGGATTATGTGTGTGTGTATGTGTTTTTTCTCTTTTTCCCGAGGATAATGTGTTGTGTGTTTATTCTTTTTTTGTCGAGGATAATTGTATTTGTTTTTTCTCTTATTTGGGGGATAACATATATATATTATATATATAATATATATTTTATATATTATATATATATATTTATAATATATATATATTTATATATATATATATATATATTATATATATATATATATGTGTTGTGTGTGTGTGTTTTTGTGGGGTGTTTTTTCTTTTGTTTGATACCTAAATGGTGGGGAAAGACGTGGTCATTCCCAAAAAACCTTCACCATGTGAACCGGGAGCTCTAGCCAAGGAACCAATAAAGAGAAGACAGAACATTAGACATGCACATGAATAATGAATACATACCTATCCCCACACACACACACACACAACCCCACCACCCACACCACACACACACACACACGCACACACACCCACCCCCCACGAAACACACCCCACACACCCCACACACACGTGTATCAATGATGAAGTTACTTTTGTTCCTATATAGATGGCTTGATGAAAGAAAAGGAAATGCAATGTACTATCTGGAAAAAACCCAAAACTTTGACATCGACTTTCTTTACACACGCACACACACACACACACACACACACACACACACACACACATTACACACACACAAAACACACACACACACACACACACACACACACACACTCACACACACACTCACACACACACACACCACCTCACACACACACACACACGCACGCACGCATGCACGCAGAAAGAAAGAGAGAGAGAGAGAGAGAGGAGAGAGAAAAGAGAGAGAGAGAGAGAGAGAGAGAGAGAGGAGAGAGAGAGGAGAGAGAGTCGAGAGAGAGAGAGAGAGAGACTTTAGTAAGAAGTTTTGAACAGATGTGTTTTCAAACTGGATTTGAATGAAGAAAGAGAAGAAGAATGAGGGAGATCCTGAGGTAAAGAGTTCCAGACAGAAGGGGCTGAATGTGAAAAGGCAGCTGGCCGAAAGATGCAGTGTTTGTTCGAGGTAACTGGAAGAGACGTGAATTAGAATTTAATCGAAGTTGTGGTTTAGGTACGTAGGACTGAATCACCTCAGTAACATAATGTGGGGATGCAGTATGACAGAGTTAACTCTATATTTTACATTGATTACGAGCAGAAATAGGAAGCCAGTGGAACGAGAACAGAAGTGATGATGATACTATATGTCTTTTTGGCTCTGTAAATCAATCTTGACATTGGGTGAGAGCTTATTCAAACTGCTGTAGTCAGAGGTCAATTCTCTCTAGCAAAGGCCATGGCACGTGTGTTTTGTCTTCTAAGACACGTGACCGGGAATTTTCTAGAAAATGACCACCATCCTCACTACACCTTGTGATGGGACTAAACATCACACAAATAGTAGTAATAATGCCTTGGTACTGAATCTCAATGATCTTCATCATCAGCCCAGACAGCAACTACTGTTGGCTGTGGTATGAACTAAAATGCGTCTTGCTCTGCCCTTAAACGCCTGCTAAGTCAGGCCCAAGGCATCGGAGAGATAAGAATGATCACCTTTTAAGTCTTTCTGGAGAAAAAGAATGTGGCAGGAGAATGGACAAAGAAGGCAACGCCCCCCAAAAAAAAACAACAACAAACCCCAACAACCCACAACAAACAACCAAACAAGAAGGAGGGGGGGGGGGGGGGGCAGGAACAAAAAGAATAAGGCAAACAAACACAAAAAAGATATAAGAAAGACGGAATTCCTAGCACATAATTTCCAGAGGGTGGGGATGCTATTTACACAGACAGTCCCCTCGGCATTCCCATGGGGTATACACTGACTGTAAACAGTGCCTTTGTCCAGAGGCAAACAGGCGGAACTGCAGTCAGCGTCAATGCAATACACCAGTTATCAGATGCAGAAGGTCTGAATACTAACTGGAACCTGAAATCCCAACATAACACCTGCACAGTATGTCAAGGATTCTTCACATTGTGTGTCAACACGCTTTTATGGTGTTGTCAGAGTCGTTTGGTGATAAAAGATTGAAAGAGGGTGAGCTTTATATATAGAGATATATAGATCTCTCTCTCTCTCTCTCTCTCTCTCTCTCTCTCTCTCTCTCTCTATTATATTAGATATCGTGACAAAAACTTAAAAACAGGCTAGCAAAACAACATAAACGATACACTTTTTTAAAAATTTAATAATTGTATTGTATTTTGTTGAATTATACTGTGTTGTATTGTACTGTACTGTTCTGTTCTGCATTGCATAGCACTGCCTTGTTTTTGTTTGTATCGTTTTGTGATTATGATGCCCTTGGTGAGTTTTGACAATAAAAATAAAAGTTGCTTCCTGTGATGGGTCAATGTGGGGTTATCAGGCCAAGGTTGCACAGTCCATAGGGTTCCTAACAGGTCAGTTGAAGTTCATCAGGTGAAGGTTGCTGGCGGGTAGTGTCTATTGTTTCTAGGAGGTGGGTGTTATTTTGGGGCTGTTTGTCAACAAGGTTTTAGCCAGCTGTTGGTTTTTGTGCTTAGGGCAATTGTGATTTAATCGTCTGTTCTTAGGTGAGGAAGGTGGCAGGGTGGTTAAGACGTTCACCTGCCAACAAGTCAACCGTGAGGTTGTGGGTTTGATTCCAAGCCTCGCCCCTTCTTCCCAATTTGACCAAAAAATCAAACTGAATGTCAAAGTCCTTTGGATGAGACTATAAACCAAGGACCTTTGTGCCAACACATGCAGACCACCTTGCTCATAGTTAAAAACCACTTCCACCTTTCAGAAGAGTAGGCCATTGTGTGCTGGTAGGAGTGGATGACAAAGTAAACCAGACCCCAGCATGCACACAGGTGTCGTGTTTAGACACCATCCCTGAGGTCGGTCGGATCTTAAGAGCTGTATACAGCATCGTTCTGGCAACTCCTTGACAGCACTGGAACTAGGTTTATCGGCGATTGCCTTTCCAATGGACCATTCCAGCGATGTGGAGAGAGGGGTAGGGTTCTGTGTAACAGCCTGCCCTCCATACTCACTTACCCAGGTTTTGTGCTCTGGAGTACAAACAACTAGAACGCAACTCCATAGTCTTACAGACTGACGGATGCCTACCTGGGGTGTGCTAGATTTGGTCAGGTGATAGGTTGTTCATCACAGGGAGGTTTTCGATGTCAAGTGAAAATTTTTTGTTAGTCAGTGCTGTTCACAGCACTCCTAGGTTAAGGTGTGCCCTGGTATGTCAGGGTCAGTTCGTCTGACAAGTTGCCTGCTCCTGACTTTGTACGAATCTTCAGGTGACACTGGTGTCTTTGTTCTACGTTCGCAGGCTGTTAGCTTTGTGCAAGCCCCTTGGAGGAGGAGTGAACATCTATCCTTTTTGTAGTGGTCAGTGATGTTCAGTTCTGTGTCATCTAAACTTATGTTAAATGTTCTTTGCTGGGCCCTTCTTTGGAGGCTGAGCGACAATGGAGACTGTGTTTCTGTGTAAGCATGATGTTGTGTTGGCTAATGTACCAGCTCTTGAAAGAGGGGGGGTTGACAGCTGTTGTTGTTTTGCAGTTGTCCAGGTGACAGGATAGCCTAGTGGTTAGCGTGATGCATTCAGGATCTGCTGACCCGAGTTCGATTCCCGTTCAAGAGGATTTTTCCTCTGGAGTTAACATCAGTGCCGACTCCACTCTTCCCCAAAAGTCCTTCGAATGAGACTATAAACTGAGGTTCAGTGTGCAAATGCACGCAGAACATCTTGAGCACACGTTAAAACCTGTTCCACTTTTCGGAAGAGTAGGCCATTGTGTGCCTTTGGGAACAGATGACAAAATTTACACAACTGCTTAAAGACAGGGACTGGATGAAATAAGCACAGGAGTGCTTACTCCATTATCCTCGAAATAAAAGAAAAAAAATACATGAATTGAAATGTAATGTTTTTTACATTATCTATGTCATTTCCACTGTTTGCCCTGTGCCATTCATGGGGGGAGGAGTGACAGCTGTGTTGGTTTTTGTGTGGAGGTGGAGTTATTGTCCACTTGTTTTGGTTTTGGGGGTGTGACCAGATGTAGGCTAGTTTATTTCTTTGCGGGTGGAATGACAGTTGGTGTAATTGTGTTACTGGGTGATTTTGATTGTGAGGTAATCTTTGTTTGGTTTGGATTGTGGAATTCTGTTTTTTTAATCATCTGGTTTGGAATGTAAAAGAATATATAATAATGATAATAATAATAATAATAAATGGAATTACTATAGTGCTATATTTTGTAAAAACACAAATCAAAGCGCTTGCATTCGACCCACTCCTACTCATGCAACCAACAATAATTAACAGTTTTAACAAAATTCACACACACACACACACACACACACACACAAAGGTTGTACTCTTCAGCAGGATGATGGGAATTTGGGTCATTGAAGGCAGGGACAGATAATTATGAGATGAAACAGTAGGGGAAAGTATAAGTTTGAAATAGGTATGTCTTGAGGCTAGATTTTTAAGTGTCATAAGTAGGCTTCTTGCAAAGGGAGAGAAGGTAATTCCAGATTGATGGACCAGAAATAGAGAAAGAGTGACGTCCAACTGTGGATTAGTTAAATCTAGGTATTGTAGGCATAGGGTGTCTGCAGCAGAGTGGCAGGAACGAGAAGGAGTGTACAGGTGAAGACATTCACAGAGGTAGGAGGGTGTGGAGACATTTATAACAGAGGGTCCTGATCTTATAGTTTATTCTCTGTGGCACAGACAACCACTGGAGAGATGGATGGAGATGAGTGATATGCTCAGATGTTTTTCTTTATGAGCTGCAGAGTTTTGTATGTGTTGAAGGGAGTGGATAGATAATGCTGGCAGACCAGCCAAAAGAAAATTCCAATAGTCCAGACGTGAAAGAATGAGAGATGTGACAAGTCTGGATGTTTCATCTGTAGATAGGTACTTCCGAGTTGCACTTATAGGCCATAATTGATAGTAGCAGGACTGACAGGTCTGGGTGATGAATTTGTGCATTGAGAGTGCTTTGTTGATAACAACGCCTAGATACTTGACTGTGGTGTATAGAGAAACTGTCATACTTCCAAATTCTAATGAATCTGTTGTGATGGAAGAGAGTTTGTGTTTGGTCCCTACAATCATGGCTTCAGTTTTATCTGCGTTTAGCTGTAACTTGTTTTGTATCATCCAGTTTTGAATATCTTGGAGGCAATGTGATATATTTGTCAAGAAATAAAGCAGATTTTCAGGAGTATCATTGCTTAGAATCTGAGAGTCATCAGCATAGAAATGATGGTTGATCTGGTGACAGTTTATTATACGTGACAGTGGAGCAGTGTAGAGAGTGAAAGGAACAGGGTCCAGAACAGAGCCCTGTGGGACTCTGCATTCCAGTTGGCAGGTATTGATTGATTCTTGTTTTTTGTAACTGTATGGAATTGGTCTGTGGGGTATGAACTAGTCCAGGTGAGGTCTGCACCTTTGATACCAAACGTTTTTTGGAGTCAGGGGAGAAGAATTGAGTGGTCTATAGTGTCGAAGGCTGCAGATAAGCCGAGAAGAGTGAGAAGGGAGGTTTTCCCTGAGTCAAAAGCAAGTAGAAGCATGTTTAACGTGTGGACTAGGGTGGTTTCCATGCTGTGATTGAGCAATAGGCAGACTGAAATGCGGGAAAGAGACTCTTTGAATGAAAATGGTTGTCGAATTGTTTGAGAATTACTTTTTCAAGGACTTTGGAGATGAAAGGTAGGTTAGAAACAGGCCTGTAGTTCTTCAGAATGTTAGGGTCGAGGTCGTGCTTTCTGAGTAGAGGTGAACTATTGCAGTTTTGAGATCTGATGAAAAAATTCCCGACAGAAGAGATGAGTTTACTATTTTCGTGATATTTGGTATAAGCTGCGGAAGGCACTGTGTGAAAAGAGAGGCAGGCACAGGATCAAAATCGCATGATTTTATGGTCAAAGGGCTTGCCTTTGCAGATCTAAGAAGAGTTAAGGTGAGGGGATAAAAGAGATTTCATGGATGTTGCATGGAAAACTTAGAACAGAGTAGTGTTTGTCTTGCTGAATGATTTTAAGGTTTTTGACTGTGTGGTTATTTTTGAAAAAACATGTTTATTTTCAGTTGTTTTTTTTTGCCACTGCCTTCTAGTTGTGGGGAAAACAGAGGACAGTTTGGACTTTGTACTTCACATGTGGGTTTTTTGTGATGTGGGAACCTATTCTTTGTATCTATGGCTTGTAATGCATTGTGCTCAGAGGACAGTATTCTTTAATCTTGCTGTGGAAATTTGTTTTTTATTAATGGAACCTGGAAGAGGGAAAATTCTGTATTTTAATAAGGGAACTTTCTACAGTTGTGAGCATTTATACTTGTTTTGGTTTCTTTGGTTGCATAGCTTTGGATATTGGATGTTGATGTTGATATTGAGGTCTTGACTTGGGGTGTTGTTATGAACATATTTGAAACAAAGTTAAATGTTTATTTTATTATTAGACTTTAATTTGATGTTTGCAGATTGAGTTTACAGTAGCATGGGGAATAATTTTATTCTTTGTGTTTGAGTAAATGTTGGATGATTGCATAATAAATGTTTACAAATATTTACTTTGTTTCGTGTGCTCGGAATTAGAATGTGGGTTTTAACATGAGCGCAAGATATTCTGTGTGCATTCGTACACAGGACATCCATTTATAGTCTCATAAGGACTTTGGAGGGATGGGGGAGTGGATTAAGCATGACGTTAACTCAGGAGTGGATTGGGGGGGGGAGAAATCTTCTTGGAATGGGGTCAAACCTGGGTGGGATGATCACGAGCGTAATGTGCATAGCCCTAACATCCAGGCTCCCTTGCCAGTCTCCCGCCTCCAGTATTGAATAGGCGAGCTATTCTACTTCAGGACACCAACAAACAACAGACGACATACACACATAGGGCATCTTTCAGCAAGATGAGTATGTGAAAACAGAGACGTATCGTCCTCAATGGACGGTTTAGTTTAGGCAATCGATTTCACCTAGAGGTCAGTGTTTCTCTCCAGCAAAGCCGATCACGTGTCTCTTCCACCCCAGCCACGTGGACCAGACAGTCTAGAGGATGTCTCCTTCAGAAGGACGACACACACACACACATTTAGAAGGAGTGTCTGGGGGCAAAGTAGCTGAGCTAAGGCTGCTCCAATGTGTCAAGGGTCACGGTTTGAAGTGCAGTCAACTGTCTCAAGGCAACCATATCTTAGTGATGGAGATAGGACTAACTTCTCTTCACTCTAGGTGCGTGTATGCTTATGTGTGGTGTAGTGTGTGGTGTGTGTTGGTGTGTTGTGTTTTAGTGTGGTGTGTTGCTGTGTTTTGTGGTGATGTTGTGTGTGTGTGTGTGTGTGTGTGTGTGTTGTGTGTTTTAGTGTGTGTGTGTGTGTGTTGTGTAGTGGTGTTGTGTGTTGTTTGTGTGTGGTGTGTTTTTTTAGTGTGTGTGTGTGTGTGTGTGTGTTGCTGTGTTTTGTGTGTGTGTGTTGTGTGTTTGTGTGTGTGTTTGTGTGGTTTTAGTGTGTGTGTGTTTTAGTGTTTGTGTGTGTGTGTTTTAGTGTGTGTGTGTATGTGTGTGTGTGTGTGTGTGGTGTGTGATTGCTGTGTTTTGTGTGTGTGTGTTGTTGTGTGTTGTGTGTGTGTGTGTGTGTGTGTGTGTGGTGCTGTGTTTGTGTGTGTGTTGTGTGTGTTTTGTTGTGTGTGTGTGTGCTGTGTTTTGTGTGTTGTGTGTGTGTGTGTGTGTTAGTGTAGGTGTGTGTGCTATGTTTTGTGTGTGTTGTGTGTGTGTGTGTGTTAGTGTGTGTGTGTTTTTGTGGTGTGCATGGTGTGTGTGTTGTGTTTTTTGTGTGTGTTTTGTGTGTTAGGTGTGTGTGTGTGTGTGTGTTTTGTGTGTGTGTGTGTGTGTGTGTGTGTGTGTTAGTGTATGTGTGTGTGCTATGTTTTGTGTGTGTGTGTGTGTTTTGTTTTGTGGTGTGTTTAGTGTGTGTGTTGTGTTTGTTGTGTGCATGCGTGTGTGTGTGTTTTTAGTGTGTGTTTTAGTGTGTTGTGTGTTTTAGTGTGTGTTTAGTGTGTGTGTGTGTTTTAGTGTGTGTTTTAGTGTGTGTGTGTGGGTGTGTGTGTGTGTGTGTGCTGTGTTTTTGTGTGTGTTTGTGTGTGTGTGTGTGTGTTGGTGTTGTGTGTGTGTTGCTGTGTTTTGTGTGTGTGTGTGTGTGTGTGTGTGTGTTGTGTGTGTGTTTTTTGTGTGTGTGTTGTTGCTGTGTTTTGTGTGTGTGTGTTGCTGTGTTTTTGTGTGTGTGTGGTTGTTGTGTTTTTGTGTGTGTTGTGTGTGGTGTATGTGTGTGTCTGATTAGTTGGGAAAGTCATCCCAGACGAAGGGATCCCATAGCTGAGTGGTTAAAACCATTCAATTTCAATCCCAAGGGTCCATGAAGTCGTGGGTTCGAATCTCGGCGTCAGTGTCTGGTGAATTAAAGGTGGAAATTTTTACAAATTCCCAGGTCAACTTCAAGTGCAGACCTGCCAGTGCCTTTATTCCCTTCGTGTGTCTACACATGCAGAAGATCAAATATGCACACAATCCTACGGGTCCATGAAGTCGTGGGTTCGAATCTTGGCGTCGGCGTTTGGTGAATTAAAGGGAGGAGGTGCGCGCGCGTGTGTGTGTGTGTGTGTGTGTGTGTGGTGTGTGTGTGTGTGTGTGTGTGTGTGTGTGTGTGTGTGTGAGGGGGGGCAGTAGAATCTCCCAGGTCAATTTCATGTGCAGACGTGCAAGTGCCTTCATTCCCTTCGTGTATATACTCATGCAGAAGATCAAATATGCACGTTAAATATTCTGTAATTTATGTTAACGTTCGGTGGGTTACGGAAACACGAACATACACAGCATGCATCCCCGAAGTCGGAATGTGGCTACCTTCATGGTGGGTTATAAAAAGGTTGCATACGCAAAATCTCACCATTGGTAAACCTGGGAGCTCTAGCCGAGGAACAAAAAAAATTGAAAAAATATAAAAGGACGCATTCTCTGACAAACAACATACATATGCTATATAAATTCCATACATTATTATTATTATTATTATTATTATTATTATTATCATTATTATTATAATTATATGTATGAGAGTTGTTTACTGAAGGCAGCATCTTTGAATAAGAATATCAATTTTTTTGGCTGCCTCATCTTCTGTGACGTCCCTCATCCTGCTATTCCCACGCCGCTCATCCCAATCTCATCGCAACAGCCACACCCAGATTAGTTGTGTCTTATCCCCATGGTCGAAAGTCCACAAGGAGCCCATCACCATCATGCCGCCGTGGGGCGACCAGACAGAAGGGGCCCTGCACTTCTGCTGGGTTAGTTTGGTGGTGTTCAGTGGCGCCTGTTCTGAGCTAGCATACACAAGAAAATCATATTCAAAATTACCGAGTTTGGCTAATTCCTCGAGGGTTTGCTTATTACACAATTATTATGCGACAAACATTGATCAGTATGTACTTTTTAACCACTCTGTGCTTTCTGCATGTCAGGTGAGAATAGCTCTCAAAATTGTTTTTTTTAATAGGCACAACTAATGTCATACAAACAGAAAACAAACAAACAGTATCCCCAAAGGCAGAATGCGGCTGCCTTCGTGGCAAAAAAAACCTCGGTCGTATACACAAAACCTCATCGTTGATGATCCTCGGAGCTCTAGCCGAGGTACAGGAGAAAAAAACACACCACCACACCCAAGAAAGAAAAACAAAGAAGAAAACAAACAAAGAACAGAAATGAGTAAGCGGAGTCAACAAAAGCAGAATAAGAATAATAGATAATTATCGCTCTCATTCAGATTAACCTCTTCCAAAAAAAAAAAAAAAAATAAGTCAAAGATAAAAATAGAAAAAGAACGAAGGAAAGAAAAAAAAATAAAGCAAAACAAATGAATAACAACCCACCCTCTCCTCAATTTGATTAATCCCTCAATGAAAACAATACAAAATATAGCTCAAACAACAACAACAGCAGAAGCAGCAGCAGCAGCAACAACAGCAATAAAGTTCTCTGAATAACATTTCCACAAACAGACTTGTAATACCATCACATACATACATACATACATACATATATATATATATATATATATATATTTTTTTTTTTTTTTTTTTTTTTTTAATGCATGATGATCAATGACAATGAGGATGACGTAATTATGCTATACATATAATTATGCTATATATATATATATATATTCTCACACACACACACCACACACACATCACACACACACACACACACACACTGGATAAACAAGGAAATGCAACCTCACGTATCCGCTCTCCCATGACACCCAAAGCAAGATTGTCCCGCAAATTACCTCCCCTCCGCCCCAGCACTGCCTACCATACACATAGGTAAATATCTCAGCCCCCAAATACCAGCAGACATTTGGCCCCGAGCAAACACACCATAAAGCAGGCCAGACATCACAGACCTCACACCTCCCAACACATCACGCTCTTCTATGTGTAAGTGGTTAGAGAGTGGGGGACGGGATAGCTCAGTGGTCAGAGCACTCGCTTTCCCCATGTTTAGGTTACTTTAAGCAGAATTGAACGTGGTTTCCACTTGGATGGGTGACCGTTTGTACGCCTCGGCTTCGAAACAGTACCTCAGTTCACCCAGCTGTCAGTAGGTACCTGCTTTCTTTAGGGTCATGGAAGGTAAAGCAGCGAGGGAGAGGAGATGGGTACCGCCCTCAATATGCTGGCCCTAGAGAAGTTGAGGTCTCTGACGCCTCACTCCCCAACGACTGCATAGGTTATGGGGACACCTTGACCTTTTTTTACCTTTTAGAGCGTAGAAACTCCCGTGACAAAGGAACCTAAAAGCACTACTTTGAATCTTCATTGACGGACGTGACGCTGTAGCCGAGTGGTTAAGACCGTTTGAGTTCAAATCCTGTGGTTCCATGAAGTCGTGGGTTTGAATCTCTGCACAGCGTCCGGTGAATAAAAAGTGGGCATATTAACGATTTTCCAAGTCATTCTGAAGTGCACACCTATCAGTGTCTTATGTCCTTTCGTGAGTGTGTGTATGTGTGTGTGGTGTGTTGTGTGTGTGTGTGTGTTTTGTGTGTTTGTGAGTGTGTGTAGTGTGGTGTGTGTGTGTTGGAAACACGAACATACCAGCATGCAACCTGTACAATGAAATGAGCTGGTCTGAAGTCGGAATCTGTCGGCTGAGGCCAGCGGGCAGACCTCCTGCAAAATGACAAGCTTAGGAGATCAGGCACTACACACCCCACAGGGTAAGGGAACACACAGAGAGAGAGAAAAGAGAGAGAGAGATGAGAGAGAGAGAGAGAGAGAGAGAGGAGAGAGGAGAGAGAGAGAGAGAGAGAGAGAGAGACAGAGACAGAGGGCAGAGACAGACAGACAGACAGACAGAAAGACAACAGACAGACATAGAGACATACATAGAGGAGATAAAGACAAACAGGACAGGGACAGACAGATAGACAGGGACAGACGACACAGGCAGACAGACAAGCAGACAGAGACAGGACAGATAGACAGATAGATACAGACAGACAGACAGACAGACAGAGGCAGACAGATAGACAGAGACAGACAGATAGACAGAGACAGACAGACTTAGAGGCAGAGACAGACAAGCAGACAGACAGACAGAGACAGACAGACAGATAGACAGAGACGGACAGAGACAGACATATAGACAGAGACAGACAGACAGACAGAAAGAGCAGACACTGGTCACCAAACGCATTTGATGACATCAGAATTTTACAGTTCTCTCACCAAGGGGGATAATTCAACTCAACAGCCGCAGCTCTGAACACAAGGGAAATAAACAGAGCATGAAATGAAAACCATAATACAAGATTATAATTCAGAACGATGATATTATCAAGCTAGCAATGGCCGTGTGTGTGTGTGTGTGTGTGTGTGTGTGTGTGTGTGTGATCTGCTGTATCCACGCAACACAGGTTTCAACATTGAATTTATTTTTTTTAAATCCAATAATACCAGAAGAGAATCAGAACATATAGCTATTCAGCTTACTATCTTTCAGGAAATTAATTGTAAATGTAAGAGCTGTGTTTTTTTGTTTTGTTGTTGTTTTGTGTGTGTGTGTTTATAGCAATCACAGAGACAACTATAGTCTGTATTTGACAGACAAACGGAGATAAAGGTACATAATTATTTCGCAGTTTATATATTTTTATTGATCAAAAAGTAAATAATCTCTCTCACTCTCTAGCTATGTCTCTCTCTGTCTCTTTCTCTCCTTCTCTGTCTCTGTCTCTGTCTCTCTCTGTCTCTTTGTCTCTCTCTGTCTGTTTCTCTCTCTCTGTCCTCAGATCCTCTGTCGGTCTGTCTCTGTCTTCCTCTGTCTGTCTCTCTATTTATATATCTATCTCTCCTTCTCTCTATCGCTCTCTAACACAAACAATCTAAATGTGATATAACTTTTCATAAAACTTCATCACTATTTACTTTATTTTTACAACTAGCATCACTGTGTTTGGAGAGACGTTAAATTATAATAAAAAGAAAACATACACATACACGCAAAAAAGAAACCAGGGCAAAATATACTTGTCTACCTACTGACCTACCTGACCTACAGAGAGAGAGAGAGAAACAGACAGAGAGAGAGAGAGAGAGAGAGAGAGAGAGAGAGAGAGAGAGAGAGAATGACAAATTCTTTTTATTTCGAGAATAATGAATAAGCACTCATGTGCTTTTTTACATCCAGTCCCCGCCGTAGGGATACATCTTAATAATAACCCAACACTTATACAGTCTCACAGAGAAACATGGGAAATAACCCTTTTCAAAGCAGCCCCCCTCCCCCAACAACCCCCATCCCCCCCCGAAAGTAAAGTAATAAAAGAAAACCCTAAAAACATCCCCACCACCCCCCACCCACCCACCACCACCCACTCCCCCCAAAAAGCCCCCACCAACCAAAACAAACAAATAAACAAAAGAGAAAGAAAAACCAAACCAACAAAAGAAGAAAAACGAGAAAAAGAAACAACAACAACAAAACCAAGAAGAATAACAACCAAACTTAATAAGTCATAAAGATAAACATCTACACATTGTCAAATGGTACGTATACTTGTTACACATAACAATAAGATATTGAAATAGGACACTCGTTAAGAATCAAGTACAGAGAACAAGTCCAATAAGTATTGAAAATATAAAATATGAATCCTTCAATCAGGATACATCATAACTATAAGCAAAACGATAAAGGTGAGAGAGAGAGAGAGAGGAGAGAGAGAGAGAGAGAGAGGAGATGGAGAGAGAGAGAGAGAGAGACAGAGAGACAGACAGACAGAGACAGAGACAGAGAGTGTGTGTGTGTATTTCAAAGATAATATCCAATTTATGATTCCCAAAACAGTACACGATCACCATCAACACTCATTTTTTATTATACTCGTTTCAAATTATATGTCATAATAATGAAATAAACTCAATACCCATATATTCACACAAAAAAACAAGAAACAAAACAAAAGAAGAATCTAAACCTATACAGTCATTGAGGGAGAGAATGAGAGTGAGTGAGTGTGTGTGTGTGTATGTGTGTGTGTGAGTGAGTGTGTGTGTGTGTTGTGGGGGGGGGGGGGGGGGGGGTAATGCTTAATATATAATACTCACAGAGCACACGATCAACAACACCAACACTTTTTAATTATACTCATACAAATTGAATGTCATGATAATACAAAATAAGTGCAATATCCATACACTCACACAATAAAGAGGGGGGAAACCCCAATAAAGTCATAAAACGAACATCTAAACATTGTAAGAAATAGAGACAACTTCTTTTTTTTCCAGGATAATGAATAAGTACTCATGGGCTTTTTACATCCAGTCCCCGCCCGTAGGGTCACATATCAGTAATGAACTCAGTACTCATACTTTCAAACAGTAGAAGCAAAGGGAAAAAACTTTAAAAAAAAAAAAAGAGAGAAAAAGAAAACAAACAAACAAAAAAAACAACCCCAGACAAACAAGAAACAAAAAAAAACCCCAGAACAGCCCCCCCCCCCCCTAAAAAAAAAAAAGAACCATCTCCAACCAACCAACCAAACAAACAGAAAGAGAGAGAGAGAGAGAGAGAGAGAGAGAGAGAGAGAGAGAGAGAGAGAGAGACACGCACGCACGCACACACACACACACACACAAACGCGCGCGCGCACGCAAAAAGCAATTATTTTTCTGTGCCAGAAAAGTGCACTTACTTGACCCAGGCAAAGCACAGGACAATGGATAGCTGCGCAAAAGCTGCCGTGACTGTAACCTTTCACTGAAGTTTAAGAAAAACCACCTACAAAAAACCAAAAAGAACAATACCCCCAGTCAGTTGCAGTTCCACCATGTGATTTTCAACTCCTTTTCTTCTTCTTCTTCTTCTTCTTCCTGTGCACCGCTGTACACGTGCATACGTCACACTGATGTTGAGTGTTACACAAATAGTGAAGTATTGAGACTGCTTTGTTTCACTTTACCAGCTGACAGACTGATCTGTACTTCAGCAATCCAGACTTTTATGTTACCTCAGATGGATTCTTTACACGCCATTAGTTTTACTTTTGGAAGTATCTGGTTTTAAGTCACGAGCTGTACAGTTTCGTGTCTCCAAGATTGAAGAGTGGTCTGGCGAAATATTTGCAATGGCCAGTTTTTATTTTTAAGGGAGGAGGGAGTGGGATGGGGGATAGATCTGTAACACTCAGTCTACTGCAGAGTCTAAAGTGGGGTTAACGGTAATAGTGATGGTGTAGATTTGATTCTTATGTTTTATTTTGTTTTTAAAAGATTTGAGAAATGGTTGTAATACGGCAGTGCATGCTTACGATTTTTGTACGTGATGAACACACAGACCAAATTTAATTGATAGATAAACAGAGCAGGGGACGGGATAGCTCAGTGGTCGGAGCACTCGCTTTCCCCCAGCCAAGTTAAGCAGCGTCGAACGTGGTTACCAGTTGGATGGGTGACCGTTTGCGCGCCTTGGCTTCAGTACAGTTCCCCCAGTTCACCCTGCTGTAAATGGGTACCTGCCCTCTTTAGGGTCAGGGAAGGTAAAGCAGCGAGGGAGAGGAGATGGGCGCCGCCCTCAATATGCTGGCCCTAGAGAAGTGAGGTCTCTGACGCCTCGCTCCCCTACGACCTTATAGGTTATGGGACTCCTTTACCTTTTTAAACAGAGCAGAGGCAGATTAACACACTGGTAGAAGGATAGAAAAAAGCCGAGACTTATGAACATACATTTATTATTATAGACATATAACAGGTAAAAAAGGTAAAGGTGTCCCATAACCTATGTGGTCGTATTGGAGAGAGATCTCACTTCTCCAGGGACCTGCTTAACCTTGGCTGGGGGAAAGCGAGTGCTCTGACCACTGATCTATCCTGTCCCCCCTACAGACATAACAGACTCATGAACATATCTATATTGCAACAGATATATAAACATACTGATAACCATACCTATATTGCAATAAGTATATAAACAGACTGATAAGCATGCCTTTATTGCAACATACATATACACAAACTAATAAACATACATTTATTACTACATACATATAAAAAGATTGATAAAACATACCTATATTGGCACACAAAACCTCGGTTTATAGTCTCATCCAAAGAACTTTCAGTGAAGAGGTGTCAGTACTGATAACTTTGGGGCATTGGCTCGAACCCTGGCCATCAGATCATGAGCCCACAGCTCTAACCACCAGGCTACCTTCCACCCCACCACAACCCCCACCCCCAGGCTGCTAGTGTAAGATTGCATTGCTTTAGCAATTGGGTGAAGTGTGTATGGGGTGTTAATGTTTCCTACACAGCGAAACTTTGCAACAGAAGTGAAATCTGTAGTACCTTGTCCCATGCTGCATGTTAACTTTAGTTTTGCTTTGCGTGTTGTCCATGTTGTGGTTGTTGTTACAACTTTTTTGTAACGTTCTTGATGATGTTAACTGTTGTTAGTGCTGTTGTCTTTCTTGTTTTGTTGTTATCATTGTTGAAGTAAATGGTGGTGAGGATTATGGTTGGGGATCCATCTTAGGAAGAGGATAGACAAAGAAATGGACACCATCTTTGTATCTCTAACACCAGTGCCCAAACAGCTAGCATGTGACAGTTCCACAAAGCTCTAAAGCAAAACCACGTGTTTATCATTTCACAGTGTTCGCACCTCCATGATCAATCAACATGATCTCTCCATCAGTGTGTTGTTGATAGTTGTCTCCCTTGTTGCCCCTTGCGTTTTGCTAATTCGCTGTGCTGACATGAAGGAAAGAGAGAGAGAGAGAAGAGAGGAGAGAGAGAGAGAGAGAGAAGAGAGAGAGAGAGAGAGAGAGAGAGAGAGAGACAGAGAGAGAGAGACAGAGAGACAAAGAGACAGAGAGAGAGAAAGAGAGAGAGAGCAGGGGTGTCAGTGGAGGATTTGGCCAACACCATAGCTGTTGTCTCTTCTGCCAAGATTTTAGAATCAGTTCTTCAATTCTGCTCCCATGACACAGTGCATGTGTGTTAAATTCATTGCTTAAGATAGAGAGAGAGGGAGAGAGGAGAGAGAGAGAGAGAGAGAGAGAGAGAGAGAGAGAGAGAGAGAGAGAGAGAGAGAGAGAGAGAGAGAGAGAGAGAGAGAGAGAGAGACATACAGACAGACAGACAGACAGAGTGTCAGTCACACTCAAGAAATTTTTTAATTTTTCTGTGCCAGAAAAGTACACTTATTTGACCCATGCAAAACCACAAGAGAATTGATAGCTGTACAAAAGCTGGCATGTCTATTTTTTTTAATGAAGTAAAAAAAAACCAATCCCAGTAAAGTGCAGTTTCACCATGCAATTTTCGACTCTTTGTCTTCTTCTTTCTCCTGTGAACTACTGTACATGCACAGACATCACACTGATGCTCAGTATCACACAAGTAGTTAAGCATTGAAACTGCTTTTTTTAATTTACCAGCTGAAAGACATCTGTACTTCAGCAATCCAGACTTTTATGTCACTTCAGATGGATTCTTTACACGCCAGTAGTTTTTCTTTTGTGGAAGCATCAGGTTTTAATTCACGGACTGTGCAAGTTTCCTGTCTCCAAGATAGAAGAGTGGTCTGGAAAAATATTTGCAATGGCAAATTTTTATTTCAAAGAGAGGAGGAGGGGTGGAGATATATCTGTAACATTGACAGTTTACTGCAGAGACTAAAGTAAGAGTAACTTTAATATTGATGGCGTAGATTTTGTTCTTCTGGGTTTTAAAGGTTTGAGGTATGACTGTAATACAACAGTGTAGGTATAGCTGTTTTGTGATAAATACACATACCACAATAGACTGGCAGACAAATAGAACAGAAGCAGATGAATGGACTGGTAAAAGGATGGAAAAAATTTGATAAAATATATTTATTACAAATCATATATAAAAAGTGATAAAAATACGTATATTACAACAGCATATAAACAGACTAATAAACATACCTATAGTACAATAGGTATATAAGCAGACTGAATAACATACACTTATTACAACATACATATAAACAGACTAATAAACATACATCTATTACTACTGACATGTAACAGACTGACAAAGATACCTACATTACAACAGCTATATAAACAGCCTGATAAACATACCTAAATCCGCACACAGAACCTCGTTTTTAAGTCTCACCTAAAAAAAACAACTTTGGGGGAAGAGGTGTCAGTACTGACGTTAACTCTGGGGTGTTGGCTCGAACCCTGGCCATCAGAACATTCTAACCACCAGGCTACCCTCCACCCCACACCCACCCTCATGCTGCTGTTATATCATTGCATTGCTTTGGCACTTTGGTGAAGCGTGCATGGGATGTTAATGTTTCCTACACATTGAAACTTTGCAACAGAAGTGAAATCTGTAGTACATTGTCCCATGCTGCATGTTAGCTTTAGTTTTGCTTTGCACGTTGTCAATGTTGTGATTGTTGCTACAGCTTTTTCCTAACGGTGTTGATGATGCTAGCTGTTGTTGCTGCTGTCCTGTTATGTTGTTATAATTGTTGCAGTAAATGGTGGTGAGGATTATGGTTGGTGATCCATCTTAAGAAGAGGACAGACAGAAAAAGGACACCATTTTTGTATCTCTAACACCTTAAACAAACAGCTAGAATGTGACAGTTACACAAAGCTCTAAAGCAAAACCGTGTTTTGATCATTTCTCAATGTTCACACCTCCATGATCAACATGATCTGTCCATCAGTGTGTTGTTGATAGTTGTCTCCCTTGTTGCCCCTTGCGTTTTGCTAATTCACTGTGCTGACATTAAGGGAAGACAGACAGACAGACAGAGAGAAAGAGAGAGAGAGAGAGGGAGAGAGAGAGAGAGAGAGAGAGAAGAGAGAGAGAGAGAGAGAGAGAGAGAGAGAGAGAGAGAGAGAGAGAGAGGCAGACAGATAGACAGAGAGACACACAGACAAAGAGACAAGGTCCTGTGGAGGATTTGGCCAACACCCTGGCTGTTGTCTCTTCTGCTAAAATTTCAGAATCAGTTCTTTAATTCTGCTCCCTTGACAAAGTGATGTGGATAGCTCAGTGCCTTAAATTCATTGCTCAGATTTGAATGTTTAAAATTTTATTCTTTTATATCGAGGATAATGGAATAAGCACTTATGTGCTTTTTTACATCCAGTCCCCGTGTGTATGCGGTTTTATACATTCTGTCATCTGTTCCCATTCAAAACATTCACAGTCTACTGCAGAGTGTAAAGTAGGATTAACTGTAATATTGGTGGTGTAGATTTTGTTCTTTTGGGTTTTAAAGATTTGAAATATGACCGTAATACAACAGTGCAGGTATACGTGTTTATACTTGATAAATACACATAACACAATAGATTGACGGACAACTAGATTAGAGGCAGATAAAGGGACTGGTAGAAAGATAGAGAAACACTGAGACAAATAAACATACATTTAACACTACAGACATATAAACTGACTGATAAACATACGTTTACTAATACACCCCCCCCCCACATATATATAAATATATAATATATATATATATAATATATATACATACATATACACACTCAGACTGATGAACCTACGTTTGTTACTACAGACATATCAACAAACTGATAAATATACATTTAATACTTCAGACTTATAAACACATTGATAAACATAAATTTATTACAAAAGACATAAACAGACTGATAAACATACCTATAGTGCAACACACATATAAACAGACTGGAAGAGACTATAAACCGAGGTCCCATGTAGTTTTGCCTTGCCTGTTGTCCATGTTGTAGTTGTTGTAACAACTTTTTACTAACGTTGTTACTGCTGTTGTCTTTCCTGTTTTGTTGTTATAATTGTTGAAGTATATGGTGGTGAAGATTATGGTTGGTGAACCATCTTAGGAAGAGAAAATGGGAAAAAAAATTGATACCCATCTTTGTTTCTCTAAAACTTTGGCAAAACATCTAGAATGCCACGACAGTTCTGCAAAGCTCTAAAGCAAAACCCTGTTTTGTTCATTTCTCAATGTTCGCACCTCCATGATCAACATGATCTCTCCATCAGTGTGTTGTTGATAGTTGTCTCCTTTGTTGCCCCTTGCGTTTTGCTAATTCACTATGCTGACATGAAGAGAAGAGAGAGAGAAAGAGAGAGAGCAAGAGAGAGAGAGGAAAGAGAGAGAGAGAGAGAGAGAGAGAGGAGAGAGAGAGAGAGAGAGAGAGGGAGAGAGAGAGGGTGGGTGTCCATGGAGGATATGGCCAACATCCTGGCTGTTGTCTCTTCTGCTAAGATTTTATAATCAGTTCTTTAATTCTACTCCCATGGAACAGTGCGTGTGGATAGTACAGTGCTTAAATACATTGCTCAGAGAGAGAGAGAGAGAGAGAGAGAGAGAGAGAGAGAGAGAGAGAGAGAGAGAGAGAGAGAGAGAGACAGAAAGACAGACAGACAGACAGACAGACAGACAGAGACAGAAACAGAGTGAGTCACACTCAAGAAAAAAAAATTCTGTTCCAGAAAAGTACACTTACTTGACCCAGGCACAAACACAGGAGAACTGATAGCTGTACAAAAGCTGGCATGGCCGTATTTTTTCACTGAAGTAAAAACAAAAAATCCCAGTAAGTTGCCTTTCCACCATGTAATTTTAACCTCTTTGTCTTCTTCCTCTTCTTCCTGTGCACCACTGTACATGCACATGCATCACACTGATGTTCAGTATTGCACAAGTAGTGAAGTATTGAAGCTGCTTTGTTTTAATTTACCAGCTGAAAGACTGATCTGTACTTCAGCAATCCAGACTTAAGTTTACTGCAGATGGATTCTTTACACGCCATTAGTTTTACTTTTGTGGAAGTGTCTGGTTTTAAGTCCCAAGCAGTACAAATTTCATGTCTCCAAGATTGAAGTGTAGTCTGGCGAAATTTTTGCAATGGCAAGTTTATATTTCAAAGGGAGGAGGAGGGGGGTAGAGATATATCTGTAACATTGACAGTCTACTGCAGAGTTAAAAGTAAGAATGACTGTAATATTAATGGTGTAGATTTGTTCTTCTGGGTTTTAAGGGTTTGAGGTATGACTGTAATACAACAGTGCAGGTATAGCTGTTCTGTGATAAATACACAGACCACAATAGATTGCCAGACAAACAGAACAGAAGCAGATGAATGGTAGTAGGATAGAAGAAAAAAAGACTGATCAAATACTTTTATTACAAAGTACATATTAAAAAGTGATAAAATACCTATATTACAACATCATATAAACAAACTAATAAACATACCTATAGTATAACAGGCATATAGACAGAATGATAAACATACACTTATTACAACATACATATAAACAGACTACTAAACATACATCTATTACTACTGATATATAAACAGACTGACAAAGATACCTACATTACAACAGCTATATAAACAGCCTGATAAACATACCTAAATCCGCACACAGAACCTCGTTTTTAAGTCTCACCTAAAAAAAACAACTTTGGGGGAAGACGGGTCAGTACTGACGTTAACTCTGGGGTGTTGGCTCGAACCCTGGCCATCAGAACATTCTAACCACCAGGCTACCCTCCACCCCACACCCACCCTCATGCTGCTGGTATAACATTGCACTGCTTTGGCACTTGGGTGAAGCGTGCATGGGATGTTAATGTTTCATACACATTGAAACTTTGCAACAGAAGTGAAATCTGTAGTACCTTGTCCCCTGCTGCATGTTAGCTTTAGTTTTGCTTTGCACGTTGTCAATGTTGTGATTGGTTGCTACAACTTTTTCCTAACGGTGTTGATGATGCTAGCTGTTGTTGCTGCTGTCCTGTTATGTTGTTATAATTGTTGCAGTAAATGGTGGTGAGGATTATGGTTGGTGATCCATCTTAAGAAGAGGACAGACAGAAAAAGGACACCATTTTTGTTTCTCTAACACCTTAAACAAACAGCTAGAATGTGACATTTACACAAAGCTCAAAAGCAAAACCGTGTTTTGATCATTTCTCAGTGTTGGCACCTCCATGATCAACATGATCTCTCCATCAGTGTGTTGTTGATAGTTGTCTCCCTTGTTGCCCCTTGCGTTTTGCTAATTCACTGTGCTGACATTAAGGGAAGACAGACAGACAGACAGAGACAGAGAGAGAGAGAGAGAGAGAGAGAGAGGAGAGAGAGAGAGAGAGAGAGAGAGAGAGAGAGAGAGAGAGAGAGAGAGAGAGAGAGAGAGAGAGAGAGAGAGAGAGAGAGAGCGGGGGCGTCAGTGGAGGACTTGGCCAACACCTTGGCTGTTGTCTTTTCTGCAAAGATTTTAGAAAGTCACAAGCTGTACAAGTTTCATGTCTCCAAGATAGAAGAATGGTCTGGCAAAATATTTTCAGTGGCGAGTTTTTATTTCAACAAGAGGAGGAAGTGAGGGGAGATAAATTGAGGTCCCGTGTTACACAACATTTTCAGCGCACGTAAAAAGAACGCACGGCAATAAGAGAGTTGTCCCTGGTAAAATTCTTAGAAAAAGCCACTCTGATAGGGAAACAAATACAGTTGCAGACCAAAAGAAAAAAAAACAGGGTGGCGCTGCTCTTGTTGCGATGCACTCCCCCGGGGAGAGCAGCCCGAATTTCACGCAGAGAAATCTCATGACTTAAATTGGTATAAAATAAATACATTAAAAAAAAATCTGCAACATTCACAGTCTACTGCAGAGTCTAAAGTAGAATTAACTGTAATATTGATGGTGTAGATTTTGTTCTTCTTGTTTTTAAAGATTTGAAGTATGGCTGTAATGGAACAGTGTAGGTATACCTGTTTTTTTCATGATAAATACACAGAACACAAAAGATTGACAGACAACTAGAGCAGAGGCAGATGAACGGACTGGTAGAAAACATAAACATAAACCTATTACAAAATACATATATACAGACTTATAAACATACCTATATTACAACACACCTATAAACAAACTGGATGAGACCATAAACCGAAGTCCCGTGAACAGCCCATGCAGAACATCTTGCGCACACGTTAAAACCCATCCCACTTTTCGGAAGAGTAGCCCATTGTGTGCCAGTGGGAACGTATGACAACATTTTCAAAACTGCATGCACACGGGAACTGGATGTAAAAAAGCACATGAATGTTTACTCCATTCTCATTGAAATAAAAGAGTAGATGAAATAAATAAGCATATCTATATCCGCACACTAAACCTCGGTTTCTAGTCTCATCCAAAGAACTTTCGGGGAAGTGGTGTAGATACTGATGTTAGTCCTTAGGGAGTGGCTCGAACCCAAGGCGTTAGATGACAAGACTAATGCTCTAATCACCAGGCTACCCTCCACCTCACCCCCCAAGCTGCTGTTATATAATTGCACTGCTTTGGCACTTGGGTGAAGTGTGCATGGGATGTTAATGTTTCCTACACAGCGAAACTTCGCAACAGAAGTGAAATCTGTAGTACCTTGTCCCCTGTTGCATGCTAGCTTCAGTTTTGCTTTGCATGTTGTCCATGTTGTGGTTGTTGCTACAACTTTTTCCTAATGTTGTGGATGATGTTAACTGTTGTTACTGCTGTTGTCTTTCCTGTTTTGTTGTTATCATTGTTGAAGTAAGTGGTGGTGAGGATTGTGGTTGGTGATCAATCTTAGGAAGAGGTCAGAGAGAAAAAAATCGCACAACTTTCCTATCTCTCACACCAGTGCCCAAACAGCTAGCATGTGACAGTTCTTGAAGCTCTAAAGCAAAACCCTGTTTTGATCATTTCTAAGTGTTCACACCTCAATGATCAATCAACATGATGTCTCCATCAGTGTGTTATCATTTCTAAGTGTTCACACCTCAATGATCAATCAACAAGATGTCTCCATCAGTGTGTTGTTGATAGTTGTCTCCCTTGTAGCCCCTTGCGTTTTGCTAATTCACTGTGCTGATATAACGGGAAGAGAGAGAGAGAGAGAGAGAGAGAGAGAGAGAGAGAGAGTGAGAGAGAGAGAGAGAGAGAGAGAGAGAGAGAGAGAGAGAGAGAGAGAGAGAGAGAGAGAGAGAGAGAGAGAGAGCAAGAGCAGGGGTGTCAGTGGAGGATTTGGCCAACACCATAGCTGTTGTCTCTTCTGCCAAGATTTTAGAATCAGTTCTTCAATTCTGCTCCATGACACAGTGCATGTGTGTTAAATTCATTGCTCAAGATAGAGAGAGAGGGAGAGAGAGGGAGAGAGAGAGAGAGAGAGAGATGAGAGAGAGAGAGAGAGAGAGAGAGAGAGAGAAGAGAGAGAGAGAGAGAGTGAGAGAGTGAGAGAGAGAGACAGGCAGACAGACACACAGACAGAGTGTCAGTCACACTCAAGAAATTTTTTTATTTTTCTGTGCCAGAAAAGTACACTTATTTGACCCATGCAAAACCACAAGAGAATTGATAGCTTTACAAAGCTGGCATGTCTATTCTTTTTTAATGAAGTAAAGAAAACCAATCCCAGTAAAGTGCAGTTCCACCATGCAATTTTCAACTCTTTGTCTTCTTCTTTTTCCTGTGAACTACTGTACATGTACAGACATCACACTGATGCTCAGTATCACACAAGTAGTTAAGCATTGAAACTGGTTTTTTTAATTTACCAGCCGAAAGACTGATCTGAACTTCAGCAATCCTGACTTTTATGTCACTTCAGATGGATTCTTTACACGCCAGTTGTTTTTCTTTTGTGGAAGCATCAGGTTTTAATTCACGGACTGTGGAAGTTTCCTGTCTCCAAGATAGAAGAGTGGTCTGGCAAAATATTTGCAATGGCAAATTTTTATTTCAAAGAGAGGAGGAGGGGTGGAGATATATCTGTAACATTGACAGTCTACTGCAGAGACTAAAGTAAGAATGACTGTAATATTGATGGTGTAGATTTTGTTCTTCTGGGTTTTAAGGGTTTGAGGTATGACTGTAATACAACAGTGTAGGTATAGCTGTTTTGTGATAAATACACATACCACAATAGACTGGCAGACAAATAGAACAGAAGCAGATGAATGGACTGGTAAAAGGATGGAAAAAATTTGATAAAATATATTTATTACAAATCATATATAAAAAGTGATAAAAATACGTATATTACAACAGCATATAAACAGACTAATAAACATACCTATAGTACAATAGGTATATAAGCAGACTGAATAACATACACTTATTACAACATACATATAAACAGACTAATACACATACATCTATTACTACTGATATGTAAACAGACTGACAAAGATACCTACATTACAACAGCTATATAAACAGCCTGATAAACATACCTAAATCCGCACACAGAACCTCGTTTTTAAGTCTCACCTAAAAACAACAACTTTGGGGGAAGAGGTGTCAGCACTGACGTTAACTCTGGGGTGTTGGCTCGAACCCTGGCCATCAGAACATTCTAACCACCAGGCTACCCTCCACCCCACACCCACCCTCATGTTGCTGGTATAACATTGCATTGCTTTGGCACTTGGGTGAAGCATGCATGGGATGTTAATGTTTCCTACACATTGAAACTTTGCAACAGAAGTGAAATCTGTAGTACCTTGTCCCATGCTGCATGTTAGCTTTAGTTTTGCTTTGGATGTTGTCCATGTTGTTGTTGTGGTTGTTGTTACAGCTTTTTCCTAAGATTGTTGATGATTTGAGCTGTTGTTACTGCTGTTGTCTTTCATGCTTTGTTGTTATAATTGTTGAAGTATATGATTGTGAGGATTATGAATGGCGATCCATCTTAGGAAGAGAAAAGCAAAAAAATTGTCACATATCTTTGTTTCTCTAACACCTTAGCCAAACAGCTAGAATACCACGACTGTTCTGCAAGCCTCTAAAGCAAAGCTGTGATCATTTCTCAGTGTTCGCACCTCAATGATCAATCAACATGATCTCTCCATCAGTGTGTTGTTGATAGTTGTCTCGCTTGTTGCCTCTTGCGTTTTGTTAATTCGCTGTGGTGACATGAAGGGGAGAGAGAGAGAGAGAGAGAGAGAGAGAGAGAGAGGAGAGAGAGAGAGAGAGAGAGAGAGAGTGAGAGAGGAGAGGAGAGAGAGGGGAGAGAGAGAGAGGAGAGGAGAGAGAGAGAGAGAGAGATGAGAGATGAGAGAGAGGAGAGAGAGGAGAGAGAGCGGGGGCGTCAGTGGAGGATTTGGCCAACACCTTGGCTGTTGTCTTTTCTGCAAAGATTTTAGAAAGTCACAAGCTGTACAAGTTTCATGTCTCCAAGATAGAAGAATGGTCTGGCAAAATATTTTTAGTGGCGAGTTTTTATTTCAACAAGAGGAGGGAGTGAGGGGAGATAAATTGAGGTCCTGTGTTACACAACATTTTCAGCGCACGTAAAAAGAACGC
>CM054162.1:7843957-7851457 GCA_028751875.1 Rapana venosa
GAATAACTGTAATATTGATGGTGTAGATTTTGTTCTTCTGGTTTTAAGGGTTTGAGGTATGACTGTACTACAACAGTGTAGGTATAGCTGTTCTGTGATAAAATACACATACCACAATAGATTGCCAGACAAACAGAACAGAAGCAGATGAATGGTAGTAGGATAGAAGAAAAAAAGACTGATCAAATACTTTTATTACAAAGTACATATAAAAAAGTGATAAAATACCTATATTACAACATCATATAAACAAACTAATAAACATACCTATAGTATAACAGGCATATAGACAGAATGATAAACATACACTTATTACAACATACATATAAACAGACTACTAAACATACATCTACTACTACTGACATATAAGCAGACTGACAAAGATACCTACATTACAATAGACATATAAACAGTCGGATAAACATACCCACATCTGCACACAGAACCTCGGTTTTTAGTCTTATCTACAAAAAAACTCTCCGGGAAGAGGAGTCAGTACTGATGTTAACTCTGGGGTGTTTGGCTCAAACCTCGCCATCAGAACATTCTAAACACCAGGCCAACCTCAACCCCAACCCCAACCCCATGCTGCTGTTATAACATTGCATTGCTTTGGCACTTGGGTGAAGTGTGCATGGGATGTTAATGTTTCATACACAGTGAAACTTTACAACAGAAGTGAAATCTGTAGTACCTTGTCCCCTGTTGCATGTTAGGTTTAGTTTTGCTTTGCATGTAGTCCATGTTGTTGTGGTTGTTGTTACAACTTGTTCCTAACATTGTTGATGATGTTAGCTGTTGTTACTGCTGTTGTCTTTCCTTGTTTTGTTGTTATCATTGTTGAAGTAAATGGTGGTGAGGATTGTGGTTGGTGATCAATTTTAGGAAGAGGAAAAGACAAATCGGTGTAAGAAAGTCCATCAAAATCGTCTACTATATCCAAGCATATGCACCGTGTAACGATTCGTACTCAGAAAAGGAGAAAGACTCATTCTATCAAGAGCTCTCCGACCTCATCAACAGCACCCCTGACAAAGAGGACCTGTATGTCATGGGTGATTTCAACGGAGTGTTGGTAAAGGAAGAAACCCGTGGACAAAACATCTTGGCCCCCACAGTGCCCACAGAACACTTGCAATTACAACGGGAACCACGTGCTGGAACTATGTGCAGGGGCATGATCTGATCATCACCAACACCTTTTTCCAACACCGGCCTCCAAATTTACACTGGTTACAAATGGAACGATCTCAACATTCGTCTCAATCAACTTTATACTTGCAAGATCTAGAACACGTTACCCCATCAAAGACTCAAAAGCATCCCAATGCCAACCTTGACACTGACCACAGGCCTGTCATTCTAGCCTCCAGTACTCAGAAGAAGAAAATAACAACTGTAGGAAGAACCAGCCTAAAAAGATCAACCTCCTCAATGGAAGAAAGAAGTGCAAGAACAGATTCACAGTGCTATCAAGGTGAAACTTGACTCCATTGATAAAAACACCTCTCAACATGGAGCAAGTCTGGGGACCCCTTCAAGCAGCTCTCTTGAACACCTTAAGGGAAGTTTGCGGGACAAAGAAATGTGGAGGTAAAAAACAGGAAGCTACGCTTGGTGGAACCAAGAGGTGAAGGAAGCCATCAAAGAAAAAAAGCAGCTATATAAAGTTGGGGCCCAAGACCAAGACAGAAGAGGACTACGCCAAGTAAGAATCGCAAAAAGACATAGTATCGTGTTGTGAAAGCTCCAAAGAAAAATCTTGGGGGGGGACTTATGAAGAGAAGTTAAGTGGAAATTTGCAAGAACTCCCCAAGAGAATTTTTCAAAAGGTGAAGACGATGAGAGTAGAGATGAGCCCTTTAGTCCAAACAACAGTAGTGAATGATGCAAATGGAGAGGGGACTGCCAAAGAAGAGGAAATTCTGAAACGATGGGAAGATTACTTTAAAGATCTTTTAAACCCATCTGGAGTACAAGCTTCCAGCTCTCAATTCTCACCACGCTATAAAGACAGTTAGAGCCCCAAATCCTTGAAGCTGAAACAAGAAAAGCAATTAAGACCAGCCAAAGGGGAAAGCGGCAGGTGTGACGGCATAACAAATGAAGCCATCCCTTTCTGCGGAGAGAAACGGGAAATTAAGTGGCTCACCATCATCTTCCAGAAGCTGGGAAAGAGGAGGAAAGTACCAATGGACTGGCAAAATGCAATAGTGGTGCCAATTTGGAAGAAGAAGGGCAGCAAGAGGGGACTGCAGCCTACAGGGCATTTCACTTCTCAGCCATGTAGGGAAAATGTATGCAAAGATTTGGAACAGCGCACAAGAGCCCAAAACAGAACACCTACTGAGCAAAGCCCCGTTTGGCTTTCGGAAAGGAAGAGGGTGCACAGATGCCATTTTCGCACTCCGACAGCTGTGTTTAAAAAGAACCTCGAATACAACCAAGGACCCGCACACAGTATTGTTTGATCAAGAAAAGCTTTCGACCGAGTCAAAGAGGGCAAGCTCTGGAAGATCCTGGAGCAGTACGCGTGAAGGGGCGTTGCTTTATAACATCGAGCAATCTATGCCAACAGTATGAGCGCAGTCCGAACAGCCCGGGGGAAACATCCGACTGGTTCCGGTTACATCAGGGGTTAGGCAAGGCTGCGTACTCTCTCCCCTTCTCTTCGTGATTCTACATGGACCAGATCACAAAGGAAGCCAACCCACACTTGAGGCCCTGAACGAAAAAATTATTGCTGACGACCAGTCCCTGATGAATCAGAACAAAAACAGGCTCTTCAAGATCACACAGACCCCAATCAACACAAGCTGCGAGGAGGTTTTTGACATGAAGATCGTATCACCAAAACAGAAGTTATGTCTGTCAGCAGAAATCAGGAAAGCCGGACATCAACATCAACGGCACCCAGCTGAACAGACCAAAGAATTTAAAATTACCTTGGTGTCTCTTCACTGAAGAAAAAAAATTTGGACAAGGATAGAAACAAGATGCCAAGGAGAAAAGGGGAGAGGGGAAGAGAGAGAGGGGAGAGAAGAGGAGAGAAAAGGGGAGAGGAGGAGGGGCGGGGGGAGAAAGAGAGAGGAGAGAGAGAGAAGGCGGGACGACGGGGGGGGCAGAGAGCGATTTCGGCAGAAAACAGACGGGAAAATATAAACACAAGACACAAAGAGAAAAACAGGGGGAAGGGGGGACACATAGCCCAAAAAGCAAACCCGGGAAGGATAGAGGGGGGGGGGAGAGAAAAAAAGTGGGGGGAAGATGGGGGAATGAACAGACAGAAAGATGACAGCCCAAGGGGAGGTGTGGGAAAAAGAAAGAGATATGTAGTATGAAAGTAGGGCCCAAAGGGTGGGACGGGCAAATGTATGATATATGTATGTATGCATGCATGCATGTATCTATGATGTGTCTATGTATTTTCGATGCATGTATGCTTTCATTTTCCCTACGTTATATGAAAATTTCTTTTTAAACTTTTTAAATATCTGCTAATTATCCCCCCATGTTTGTTTGACCGAATCTTATTTTTAACCCTTCAAATTCTGAGCGGGTTCACAATTTTCAGGGGTGCCCCAAAGGTCTACTAGATAGGGGATAGTGAAAAAAAGGGGGAAGGGGGGAAGGGTATTTGGTTTTGTCTAAACGCCTTCTCAGGGGTGGTTTGGCAGCCCCTAACAATGGCTTGGTAATGGAAACCCCTTCCCCAGTTTTCCCAAACCCCCGAAGTGACTGGATTTCTGTGAATTCAGGATTTCGTTTATTACAGCGCGCCCACTTTCAAAGGATTGTACTATCCCCCTTAACGTAGGCTGCTTCGATTTTTTGGGGGTGTGGGGTTATGGAAATCCCAGGTCCTTTGCCCGTGATGGCAGTAGTTTTGTGTTCCCCTAAACTCACGAACATATACAGCACACACGCACAAAATGCACACAAGTACACGCAGGCCTTGACACATTTTCCCCACATGCGCTTGGGGCGCACCCCAAATAACCAATGCACACACACCCCACAATACACCCCAAACCACACCGAAAAACCACCAAACAACAAGAAACCCCATTACACATGCACTTTACACACACAAAAAAACCAAATACACACAATACCACAACAAAACCCCCAAAAATTTAACCCCTTAACAAAAACACACAACAAACTACACACACCACACACACACACACACCCCAAAACCCTTCTCTGTTCAAGAATTGACATTAAATTTCACTGCAGTCCTTTTTTCAGTCAAGACGTAGGCCCGGTTTTGAAAGAAGAAGTGACCCGCTATGTATTATAATTTAAGCCCTTTACACCCGTGCGACTTCAAGCCTTGGGGAGAAAAAAATGGGGAACAACTTTTTCTGAAATTTCCATGATGTGCGCTGAATTATAAGACCCAAAAACCCGAAGACAAAAAGCTAAATCAGTCGGTTTTAAGGGTTTTCAGAGTCAGCTTTTTTTACCCTGTGGAGATAAACCCCTTCCCAATCCTTTTGTTTATAGCCCCGCCCGACCCTGGGGCCATACCCGGGGCTGTTGGGAAAGAGAAAAGTCCCGCATGACCTCCTATTGTTTGAAAGGAAACACCAGGGGTTTTTCCCCTTTTAGTAATTTCACACAGTACTTTGAGCAGTTCATAGTGCGTTGATAGCTTTTGTGGGACGGGGTAGCTCAGTGGGCAAGAACTCGCTTTGCCCCCGCTATGGTTTTTAAACAGGCATCTTCGTGGTCCGCTTGGATGGGTCACCCTTTGCCCCCTTGGGGTTTAGGGACAGTCCCCCCTTCAAACCCAGTTAAAAGGGGAATGTCCCTTAGGGTCAGGGAAGGTAAAGCAGCGGGGAGAAGGGGATGGGGGCCGCCCTCAATATGCTGGCCCCCCAGAGAAGTTTTAGGTCTCTGATTTCCCCGCCCCCTACGGGCCTTTTAGGTTATGGGACTCCTTTTACCTTTTTTTCCCCCAAAAGGTGCCGGCCCGTTTTTTATAGTTTTGTCTTTTGCAGATCTGTTGCCCTTTTTCAATACTGCCTGGCTGTATTCTTTTTTTATATGTCAAAACTCCTCCCCTTTTTTGTAATTTAATAATTATTGTTTCTACTTTTTTAAAACTGGGGAGAGTTTTTTACGTCAATTTAGGTGCTCTCCTCTGGATAGGTAAACACGTCGCCACAAGAGCAGCGATCCATAATTTTCCCTCTAAAATCCCAAAAGTAATTTACGGTAAAAATGAAAAAATTTCCCATTATTTTTTTGTTCCTGTCTGCAATAAAATTTTTTTTTTGCCAAACAGGTAACCCTTTTTAAAAAAGAAATTTTTCCCGGCAAATCTTTTTTTTTTCCGGGGGTTCTTTTTCCCGCATAAATAAAGGGTAGCAGTGCCATCGGGGGTTTCGGGTTTTATTCCGAAACTCCCCCCAGACCACCATCTTTGGGTTTGTGGATGGGGAAAAGTGTCAACACAAACAAGGTCGAATTCCCACATACATCCCAAACCCGGCCTTTCGCTTTCTAGGCAGGTGCGTTACCCCTAGAACCCCCGATCTTCCCCGATTCCTTTTTTTAAAAACTTTTCAATTTTTCTGTCTTTTTTTTTTTCTAAAAGCAAACTTTTCATCCATGGGACAATTTCAGTCCCCACGGTGATTCTCAGCGGATGATGAGACGAAAAAACCCCTCGAGGGGGGGTTTCATTTTTTTTTTTGTTTCGAGGAAAAGGAATAAGCCTTTATTTTGCCCTTTTTTTTTTAAAGCAGTCCCCGGTGTATGCAGTTTTTGTTTAAAATTTTTCAAATGTTCCCCCAGGGACACAAATGGCCCTAATCTTTCCCAAAAAAAGGGAAAAGGGGTTTTTAAAGTGTGCGCAAGCTTCTTTCGTTGGGGTTCGCACACGGGACCTCGTTCATTTGTCTCTCTGAAGGATTTTTTTTTTGGGGGGGGGGGGGGGGGGGGGGGGGGGGGGGGTGAGTGAAGTCGGGACTGATGTTAACTCCGAGAAAAGACAACCTCTTAAATGAGATTGAACCCGGGTCAGCAGATCACGAGTGCACACTCTAACCACCAGGCTACCCCGTTCCCCTCTTCAGCTGGGGAACGCACAACGACGACGACAGCAACAAAAACGACCAACAACAACGACGACAACAACAACGACGGCAACAACAACGACAACAACCAACGACGACAACAACAACGACGACAACAACAACGACGGCAACAACAAAAACAGCAACAACAACGACAACAACAACGACGACAACAACAACGACGACAACAAAAACGACGGCAAAACAACAATAATAACATCGACGAAACAACTACAACGACAGCAACAACAACAACAGCAACAACAACGACGACGACGACAATAGCAACAGCAACAACAACGACGAAACAACAACAACGACCAAAACAACAACGACAACAACAACAACGACAACAACAACCACGCAACAACAACAAGGAAACAACAAGGGCCCGACGACAAAACAACAACGACAGCAACAACACGACAACAACAACAACGAAACAACAAACGACGACAACAACAACAAGGACAACAACAACGACAACAAAAAACAACGACAAAAACAACGACAACAACAACAACGACAGCAACAACAACGACAACAACAACAACGACAACAACAACGACGACAACAACAACAAGGACAAAAACAACGACAAACGACAAAAACAAAAACCCGCCAGCAACAACAACGACGACGACGAAAATTTAGCAACAACAACGCGACAACAACAACAGCGACAACAACAACAAGGCAAACAACAACGACGACGACAAAAACAACAACGACAGCAACAACAACAACAACAGCAACAACAACGACGACGACGACAACAGCAACAACAACAACAGCAACAACAACAACGACGACCAAAACAGCAACAACGACAACAACAACAACAACAATAACATAGGAGGAGCCTCTTGATTGCTCTCATTGTTTAGTTTGTTCAGGAAATAAATGGAGGAGGCGGTACTGGGTTCACAGCTTCACAAAAGGGAGGATTAGTTCAGTGACAAGTTGAGAGAGCTTCCATTGCCATCATAGAACTGTACACAGAAAAGGCAAATCAATGATTAAATGCTGCGAATCGATACACGAAGTCTGATCTACCTGGACTGTTCCCTTTGCTGTCGTCCGCCTTAACACTCACATATGCACGCACACATGCACGCGTGCGCGCATGCACACACGCACGCACACATGCATGCACGTGTGCAGGCACACACACATGCACCCACGCATGCAGACACACGCACACGCAATCACACACTCACACACAATCACACACACACAATAGTTGGTAAAAGGCATTTGCATTCGTTTCGATTTTATACTGTCATCAGCAATATTTCCTTCCAGTTAAGAGTACAGGAGCTTGCATTCATCCGTACTTTTTTTCAAGTATAGAGGTGTTTGCATTCATTTTCAATTTTAGGCTATCAGCAGCATGGTTTCTTCCAGTGAAGAT
>CM054162.1:7856457-7868957 GCA_028751875.1 Rapana venosa
TTTTACAAAATTTAAAAGGTACCCCTTTTAGTCTCTCTCTCTCTCTCTCTCTTTTCTCTCTCTCTCTTCTCTCTCTCTCTCTCTCTCTTCTCTGTCGTGGGCTTTTTTCCCAATTCAGATTTATTGTCATACATTTATTAAATTAGCAGAATTGGGGTTGGGAAAATTTAAAATTTTTTAAAAAATTCGCAGGGTTTTTTGATTTTGGGTACTCTGAAAGCGTTTTGAGAAGGCAGGGCCCAAAATATTTCGCAAGCCATGTGGGGTCTTCACTCAAAATCTGTCTGCCCCGGGTTTCACAGGGGCTTTCATAAAGTTTCATTCAGTTTAATTTGCTCACGGGGGGGCCCAAAATTTTTGCCAATCTGGTTAAAAATTTTGTTTACTATGTTTTTGTTTTTAACAGTCGGCCCCCCCATACCAAAAAACCAAGGAAAAGGGAAAGGACAGACTAAATTTAAAGGGCATGGGTTGAAATTTTGTAAAATTTTTAAACCATTTATTTTAAAGGACCCCGGATTTTTTTAAAGGGAAAAAAGGATGCGTGAGGGGAAAATTTTCTATTTAAAAGATCTGTTTTAGCATCAAAGTTTAATTTATCATCAAAAAAATAGTACCTAGTATTTGTTTTGGTGTACACGAAATTTTTACACCATAAATGTAAAGTTTTGGGTATGGGCTGGGGGCCCCTTTTGCAAAAATCAAAAAACCCTTTCCTTGTCTTTTTAACTTTAAAAGTCAAGACTTTTTTCTTTTTGCCCCCGGGGAAGGAAAAAACCCCAAAATTTTGTTTAAAATCAGGACTTTGGGAAATTAGACAGATTTTCCCAGAGCAGAGTCATCAGAATATTTGTTTAAAGGGTATAAGATCAGACCCCATTGCAGTCATTTGTTTTAAAGGGGTTTAAAAGGGGGATGGGGGACGGGAACGTGTTTTTGGGGGAAAACCAGTGGAAGTTGAGGGGATATGGCTTTTTGAAATCAAACCCAAACTTTTTCCGGTGTGTCAAAAAGCTCTTTTTCCAGAGAATTAGCCAAAGGGCCCGACCCTCTATTGAAGCAGTTTGAGAGGTTTTTGATGGGGCTGGGAAAGGGATTAAAAGGGAGAAGATAAGTCTGAAAAGTATACGAACAAAAAGGGGTGGGTTTTTTTAGGTGGAATAAACATTTTGCCCCCCAAGGGGAATTGTAGCATCATTTGTTTCTTCTGTTGGTTTGTATGAAACGAAGAGGATCTAGATATTTAAGAAGTAGGAAAAGAAGCAGAGAAAAAAAAACCCGTTTGAGGGAAAGATTCGTTCAAAAAAAATTTTAATTTCTTTTGGGGTGAGGTTTCTGGGTTTTATAGTCATTTAAAGATTTGGGGTGATTTTTTTTTGGAAAAGGCAAATTATTGATTTTTTCCCGAGGGTTGGGGAAAATGGGGATGCTTTCAAAGGGAAAAGAAAACAAATCACTAAAAAAAAATGACACGGGTGCTCTGCACAAGATTTTTAAAAACGGGCCAAACCCAAAAACCTCGCAGCCCATAAGAATTTCTCATGTTTTTTGGGTAAAAAAGATTGGTTTGTATCGGCTGTATTATAGTAAATTTTGGGTTTTATTGTGGTTTTGGTTTTTTTGTTTTTGATTGTTTGTTTTTTTTGGGTTTTTTAATTAAAAAAATTTTTTTATCATATTTTATCTTCCATATCATATTCTGTATGTTATATTACCCTAAAATTCATTTTATTATATTATAATACATTTTATTAAAATTTATTTTTATGTCATATTTTATTATATTTTTTTTTATTTAGGGATATTATATTACACTAATTTAAAATTTATTTTATTATTTTTATTTTACTTATATACCCATTATTTTTATATTTATAAATTATTTTTTTTTTATTTTATTATTTTTAATTTTATTTTTTTGTAAATATTATATTATATGATATTATATTATACATATATATGATATCATTTTGGGGCCTTTTGTTATGTGTAATGTGCTGTGTTTTATTTTGGGTTCTTTGTTTATATTGGATTGGATTGTTTTGTTTATATTGTATTGGATTGGATTTAGGGCTGTTTTAAAATGAGGGTCACCCAGAAAATTGATAAGGGGAAAAGGGGGAAGCTTTAAAAGTTTTTGGGGGGTAGCCAAGGAAAAAGGGGGCGAAGCTTTTAACTTCGGGGGGTAGCCAAGGAAAAAGGAAAGAAACTTTTAACGTTGGGGTTTTAGCCAAAGGGAAAAAGGGCGAAAGGGTTAACGTTGGGGGTAGCCCCAAGGAAAAAAGGGCCCCGGGTTCAACGTTGGGGTGTAGCCAAGGGAAAAAAGGGCGAAGTTCAAAGTTGGGGTGTAGCCAATGGAAAAAAGGGCGAAGGGTTCAACGGGGGGGGGGTGTTTTGCCAAAGGGAAAAGCTGCATCTCCAAACGTGAGAGATAGAGTGGGTCTTACAGTTTGTCGTAGTCAGTCAGTCAATTAGTAAGCCCAGTGTCCCGTCATCAGAGTTTTTATGGTAATGTAAAGGTGTTCCCACAACCCATGCGGTCGTTGGGGAGTGAGATGTCAAGGGCCTCAAACTTCTCTAGGGGCCAGCATAATTTGGGGGGGCGCCCCTCTCCTCCCCTCGCTGCTTTACCTTCCCTGACCCTAAAGAGGGCCCGGGACCTATTTTCAGCTGGGGGGAAGGGGGGACTGTACTGAAGGAAATTTGTTTGGTAACCACCCCCTCGGGGTGTTGCTTTTAACCTTTGCCTTTGGGGAAAGAGAGGCTCTGACCATTGTGCAAACTGTTTTCCCAAACTTACAGCTGTAAAAACCAAATTTGTAAACCTGGGCAAACAAAGAAAAGAGTGAGTTTTAAATGAGCCCGGGGAAAAATTGGGTTAAGCTTAATGTTGGTATGAAAAAATAGATTTGATTTCAAAACCCTTTTCGTTTTTTTTTCTGAAAGTATTTTAAAAAGTCATTCATTTTTTTTGTTTTTTAAAAAAAATTTTTTTTCCCGTCTGCATGTGGCTTTGCTTCCCTTCAGAGTGGAGTTTTTTTTTTTTACAGAAAGTGGGCAGGGACAACACGCGTTGCTGTGGGTTCTTTTCCCTACGATGAATGTGTTTTGGGACGGGACCCCGTTTATGGTTTTTCTTCCGAAAGACTAATCACCCAGAAATCATTTTAAGATCTAGAAATGAAGGGGAAAATTTTCCCGGGACAAACGGTAACTAAATTTACCACAAATTTTTACAAAAGGATTAAAAAAGACAAAACAAAAAGAAACAGATATTTCCGATGAGGCCCGACCCACCCCAAAAAAAAACCAAAACCCAAAACCCAAAACACACACACACACACACACACCCCACAACAAAACACACACACACACACAGGATCATTTCCTTTTTTTTGGGAAAGGGAGTTTCATTTTAAACCACCAAAGTAATCATTTAAAATGTACTGTTGGTCTGCAGGTCAAATCAAGGTCAATGTTTCCCCCATGACGCCCGAGGAAGCCTTGTTTTTGACTTTGCCCCGTCTGCAGAAAACACTCCCAGATTCCCCCTGGCTGTCAGGGGGGGTTGGGAAATCATTACACACACGGGGATGGGGCAGGGCAGCCCGGTTTGGGTTGTTTTAAAATGATGCGCACTGCGCTCCCGGTTTTGCTACCGGGGGGGGGTCTCGTTCAGATGATTTTTTTCACTTAAATTATGTTTTTATTTATTTATTTTTTTTTAAATATGTATTATTATTTAGTATTATTATTATTTTTATTATGTCTGACACATTCCCGTGTCATTCCCCTGTCGGACTGACCAGCCAAATCCCACGCTGTACCAGAATAAACACCTAGAGCGCAATTCCATAGTCTTCCGAGACTGACGGCTGCATACTGGTAAATAAGATGTAGATCTTGCGTTCTACCTTAGAATGGTCTGTTCCAGGTGTTTTTTTAAAGAATGACAAGCTGTAGAGGGTAGACAACATAGACAAAATGTGATCACCCTTCACCTTCACCTACACCATAGTCCCTTGGACCGTGGGGGCACCAATGAAGATGTTGTTATCAGTATGATATCGAGTTTTAAAGAAAGGGATTCTCTTTTGTCGTTGTTGTTATGTGCGTGGCTGTGAGTGGGTTTTTTCTGTTGTTATGTTGTTGTTTTTTCTCTCTCTGTGATTTGAATAAACAACAGTATACAACGTATTGAACGTATACAAAACTCTGCAGCTCGTCTAGTCCTCAGAAATGAGAAAATCTGAGCACATTACTCCTCTCTTGCGATCTCTCCACTGGCTGCCTGTGCCACAGAGAATAAACTATAAGATTAGTACCCTCTGTTACAAATGTCTCCACAAAACTGCACCCTCCTACCTCTGTGAATGTCTTCACTTGTACACTCCTTCTCGTTCCCTCCGCTCTGCTGCAGATACCTTGTGCTTACGAATACCTAGATTCAACTAGTCCACCGTTGGCCGTCGCTCTTTCGCCATTTCTGGTCCATTGATCTGGAATGACCTCCCTCTCTCCCTTTGCCAAAAAGCCTTTTTATGATGCTTTTAAATCCGGCCTCAAGACACATTTATTTCAAAGGTAAGATTATCCCCTCTTGTTCCATTTCACTTTTGTCCTGCCCTCAACAGCCAAAACCCATCATCCTGCCGGAGTGTACAACCTTTATGTGTGTGTGCAGGTGTGGGTGTGTGTGCGTGCATGCGTGCGAGCGTGTGTTTATATATTTGAACTTGTAAAAAAGCCTATGAATTGTAAATGGCGGCAGGTGAATGAGTAGGATGAATGAAAGCGCTTTGATTTGTTTTGTTGCAAGATATAGTGCTATATAAAATCCATGTACTCTTATTCCATGCATTATTATCATTTATAGAGGGTGTTACTACTTCTGCTATATAATAAAAACCATGGTTCTTTCTCTTTTTTCTTTTATTCTTTTATTTCGAGGATAATGGAGTAAGCACTCATGTGCTTTTTTACATCCAGTCCCCGTGTGTATGCAGTTTTGTAAATTTTGTCATCATCCGTTCCCACCGGCACACAATGGCCTACTCTTCCGAAAAGCTGAACGTGTTTTAACGTGTGCGCAAAGTGTGGATTATTTTGGGTATGATTGATTACGTTGTTCATTATAATTATATGTGTTTTGTGCCCAGTCCCCATCCCACTGTCCCCTTGAAATGGGTGCATTCATTTAACACAATAAACAGCTCTTCTCTCTCTCTCTCTCTCTCTCTCTCTCTCTCTCTCTCTCTCTTCTCTTCTTTTCTCTATCTCTCCACAGCTGAAAACAGCCTAAAACACCCACATTCTTCCATCACGTAAACGCCATCGCAAAAAAACCAAAACCAAACAAAACCAAAACCAAAAACCAAAACCCACAAAGAGAAGATTCAAAGAAAATGGCCAACATAGACCATTCTACTTCCTAGTCTTATAGCCTAGAAACCCGCCTACTCTTTGCTGCAGCCTTTCTTCCTCAGTTTCCGCCCGTGACTGGCCATCTTCTGCGCGGGAGAAAGAAGGAAGGGTGTGGAGAACGTTGCTGAATGGCGTCGGGGGTCTGTTCGAAGCTGCTTTCAAAGGGTGTTGCTCTTTTCAAAGTCAGCCCCAAGAAAGTGACGTTCATCTACAAGAAACAAAAGGCTGACTTAGAGAAAGGGATGCCCAAGTTTGAAAGGGAAGATTGGAAACAAGTTTTAATGAAGGATTTTGCGAGAAAGGGCGTTCGGGTGAAACGGTCTGGGTATGTGTGAGGGAAAAAAACCAAATGGAATGCTAATTGAATAGAAAACAAAGGTCTTCAATCGAATGCTTCGTTTCGTGTATAATCTACCCTTAACATAGACAAAGGCACACACACACACACACACACACACACACACACACACGGTTTCCATTTTTGTTATATCAGCATTGAAAATTGGTAAATAGTAATAATAATAATAATGATAATATATGGAATTCTTATAGCGCTGAATCTTGTAAAAAACAAACAAATCGAATCATAATATGTGGGTAAGCATCATTCAGTATTAACTGCGGAACTAGTCGCAATTTTAATGGCTGTTAACCATATTCTTGATTTGCGATTGTGTATATTTAAATTGCTTATTTGTGTTGAGTATAAGTCTAAACGTCTAATAAGTATTCATAATGTAGGAGTGTAAAACCTTTCTTTATACATTTTTTACCTGAAAATTCCCAAACCAGCATAATCAGTTATCTAAAATTGGAATTAGTTTTGATATTGTGATAGGACATTAAAATTTTGCTATAGTTGCAATAACACTATTGGCTTTTTTAAAATGTTTTATAATTCTTATTGCATTGCAAAGTTTTTGTTTTGTTACGTGTGTGTGGTTTTTTTTTCCTTTTTATGCCCCCCCCACAACCTACACAGTTTTTTCTTTTTTCTCTCATCTAATATTACAAGGAGTGAACAGACGTAAATCGGAGACAACAACACACACATCATCATCATCATCATCATCATCATCATCATCATCATCATCATCATCATCATCATCATCATCATCATCATCATCATCATCATCAATTTTGGTCTTTGACATTGACGGGATAGTTCAGTGGTCAGAGCACTTGCTTTTCTCCAAGCTAAGGTTAAGCAGCATGGAGCGTGGCTACCAAGTGGAGGGGTGACCGTTTGCGCGCCTTAGCTTCAGTACAGTCCCCCAGTTCACTCAGCTGTCAATGGGTACATGGCCTTTTTAGGGAAAGGGGAGGTAAAGCAGCGAGGGAGAGGAGATGGGCGCCGCCCTCAATATTCTGGCCCCTGAAGAAGCTGAGGTCTCTGATGCCTCGCTCCCCTACGACGGCGTAGGTTATGGGACACCTTTACCTTTTTACCAAAATATCAGATAGACAGCTAAGTACATCTTGACAAAGCTACTCAGAGACAACTTCATTACCCACATATCTGAAAACGTTTGAACAAAACAAAATAACTATAAAGGTAAAGGTAAAAGTGTCCCCTAACCTATGTGGTCGTAGAGGAGCGAAGCATCAGAGACATCTTCTCCAGGGGCCAGCATATTGAAGGCGGCGCCCATCTCCTCTCCCTCGCTGCTTTACCTTTCCTGACCCTAAAGAGGCAGGTACCCTTTTACAGCTGGGTGAACTGGGGGGACTGTAGTGAAGCCAAGGCGCGCAAACGGTCACCTGTCCACTTGGTAACCACGCTCAATGCCTCTTAACCTTAGCTGGGGGAAAGTGATCGCTGTGATAAAGAACACTATAAATTATGTACAACAATGTCAAAGCAGGAAGGATGGAAAAGTTCAACTGCAGCAGTAAGGTATGGTTCAACACAGGTGATCAATAAATGAAAGAAAGGATTCAAATTGTTGTTGTTTTGGGGCCATCATGACGACACATCATTAATTAAGTATGTAACCATACAACAACGTATAACACCAAAACTTCATTAGCAAAAGAAAACCGAAGATAACAAGTATAATATCTGTCGTAAGATAAACCGTTATACATTTTCTGCTATGGCTTTAGACAAAAGATCGTGAAGGATACGCACATAAGTTTATCTTTGTGATAAAATGTAAAGATCAATGTTTTGTTTACGTGCAAAGGATATAGTTATCATTTTCACATTATTCAAGAGTTAGCCACGTTTGCTGTTTTATATTTCTGGCAGGTCTGCACTGATTTTGACCTGGAAGATCATAGAAGAATATACTAGTCATCGTCATTTCATAGTCAACACCATCTAATACCTTCAAATTCGTAACATAACACCGTCAATCTGAAAAACAACAACAAAACAGTACAATTAATGACAAAATAACGTAATCATTCCATTGCTTAAAGGTAAAGGTGTCTCATAATCTATAAGGTCGTGGGGAAGCGAGGCGTCAGAGACCTTACTTCTCAAGGGGCCAGCATATTGAGGGCGGCGCCCATCTCCTCTCCCTCGCTGCTTTACCTTCCCTGACCCTAAAGAGGGAAGGTACCCATTTACAGCTGGGTGAACTGGGGGACTGTACTGAATGAAGCCAAGGCGCGCAAACGATCACCCATCCAATTGGTAACCACGCTCGACGCTGCTTAACTTGGCTGGGGAAAGCGAGTGCTCCGACCACTGAGCTATCTCGTTCCCCATTTCATTCCTTGCGGCCAATAAAAGCATGCTTTGCTGAGGATACCAGCCATGCTGCTTAATTTACCAACCCCAGGTTACAAATAGCGTTAAACAAGGATAATAAACACTTCACTATACAAGAAAAACAGTCATATTCTTCTTCTTTGTTGAATGCTCAGACAGCAACTATTGCTGTCTGTCATATCAACGAAAATGCTTTGTGCTGCCGTTTAGTGCCTGACAAGTCAGGCCCAGCACATCCGATTTCGGCACAGAAGAGAATTGTTATCTTTTAAGTCTTTCTAAAAAAAGCAAGGGCGGGAGAATGGACCAAAGAGGCAGAAGAAAAGACAAGAAAGAGGGAGCAGGAAGAAGAAAAATGACAAGACAGAAACGAAAAGAAAGGATAATACAAAAGAGGGAATTCCTAGCACAGAACTTCCAGAAGGTGGGGATGCTATTCATACAGACAGGCCCTCAGCATTCCCACAGAAGGAAAACAAAAAGCCCAGAATCATGAAAAATGCCACATGGAGAAATGACACTGCAGTATGGACGTCCTGTGCCCCTTGCAGTGTCTGAAACATCACTGCCTGGACTTCAGAACTAAACAAGGCATGGACAATACCAAACAATACATAACGTAGGAACAAACAAACAATATAGGACTTAATGGGGAAAAAGGCAGGATGGGTTTTTTGTTCTCGTTCCTTGGCTATACTCCTCGGGTCACTAATTTTCCTCGGTTCCTCGGTGGGAACAGATGACAAAATTAACAAAACCGCATACACACAGGGACTGGATGTAAAATGCACATGAGTGATTATTCCATTATCCTCGATTTAAAAAAAAAAGTCATCGGAGCGCTTTGATTTGTTGCTTTACAAGATTCAGCGCTATATAAATTCCATACATTATGATTATTATTATTATTATTATTATTATTATTATTATTATTATTATTATTATTATTATTTATTATTATTATTATTAATATTATGGTGGGGTTTTGCGTATGCGACCAGTTTAAAAAAAAATATTTTACCCACCACGAAGGTAGCCGCATTCTGACTTCGGGGATGGGCAGTGAAGAAAGAACTGTGAAACCATGTAACAAACTAGAAAGATGATAGAAAGAAAGACAGAAAAAAAGGAAAGAAAGACAGAAAGAAAGAAAAACAAGATAGAAAGAAAGGACAGATAGGAAAAAAAGAAGGAAAGGCAGACAGACAGAAAGCGAGAAAGAAGAGAGAGAAGAAAGGACAGACAGAGAGAAAGAAAGAAATAAAGAAAGACAGACAGACAGAAGACAAGAAAGAAGAAAGACAAACAGACAGAAAGAAAGAAAGACATAAAGAAAGGAAGACAGACAGACATACAGAAAGAAAGAAAGAAAAACAGGAAAAAAAGACAGACAGAAAGAAAGACAGAAAGAAGACAGAAAGACAGAAAGAAAGAAAGACAGAAAGAAAGAAAGACAGAAAGACAGACAGAAAGAAAGAAAGACAGAAAGAAAGACAGACAGACAGAAAGAAAGAAAGACAGAAAGAAAGAAAGCAGAAAGAAAGCAGACGGGACAGACAGACAGAAAGACAGACAGACAGACAGAAAGAAAGAAAGACAGAAAGACAGAAGAAAGAAAGACGCACAAAGACAGAAAGACAGAAAGAAAGAAAGAAAGGAAAGAAAGAAAGAAACAAAAAGACACCCCTTAAAAAAAACAACAACAGATTAACCAAAAAAGGGAAAATAATTCTAGTACAGAACTCTCAGAAGGTGGGGATGATGGCTTATCTATACTAAAAGCCCTCTCCCCTCCTCCTCCCCTCCCCTCGCCTTCCTCCCTTTCCCCCCCCTCCCCGCCAGCATCCCCCCCTTCCACCACTTCCCCAGCATCCCCAAGGGAGGAATTAATTCATTCATTCATCATCATGACTTCAACAGCGTCTCTCAAATCCATCATCAAAGCTAGGAATCAACTACTCGGGCCATTCCAGCAGCCGCCATTGTCTGCCCCCAGAAGGTAAACCAACGCCAAAAGCACAGAGCCTCAAGTGAAGTGGGAGCCAGAAAGAAGCTGTGCAAGGGATGTGATGGCGAGTTCTGGGCTGAACAAACACGCCATGGAGATCGTAGAGACAGCAATGTCTTGTCTGTCTGTCTGTCCTGCCCAGACTGACTGAACTTCACCTTTGACATCGCCATTTCCTTTCATCAACCCCTGACCCTGCCTCTCCCTCTCTCCCTCTGTCTGTCTGTCTGTTTCTCTCTCTGTCTCTCTCTGTCTGTGTCTCTGTCTTTCTCTCTCTCCTCTCTCTCTGTGTCTCTCTGTTTCTCTGTCTGTCTGTGTCTCTGTCTGTCTGTCTGTCTGTCTGTCTGTCTCTCTCTCTCTCTCTCTCTCTCTCTCTCCTCTCTCTCTCTCTCTCTCTCTCTCTCTCTCTCTCTCTCTCTCTTTCTCTTAGTTTCTCTTCTGTCTGCCTGTCTGTCTTGCAGCTTCTCCGTCTGTCTGTGTGTCTCTGTCTCTGTCTGTCTGTCTGGGAACGGGATAGCCTAGTGGTTAGAACATTGCGCTCGCAATCTGACGACCCGGGTTCGATTCCCGTTCAAGGGGATATTTTCCCCTTGGAGTTAACATCAGTGCAGACTCCACTCTCCCCAAAAGTGCTTTGGATGAGACTATAAACCGAGGCCCCGTGTGCGAACGCACGCAGAACATCTTGCGCATACGTTAAATACTGTTCTGCTTTTCGTAAGAGTAAGCCATTGTCTGCCGGTGGGAACAGATGACAAAATTGACAAAACTGCATACACACGGGGACTAGATGTAAAAAAGCACGTTAGTGCTTATTCCATTATCCTTGAAACAAAAGAATAAAAACAAAAACGTTCCCCCCTCTCTCTCTCTGTTTGTCTATCTCCCCCTCTGTCTATTTCTTACCCTCCCCCCACCTTTTCTCTCTCTCTCCTCCTATCTCTGTCTCTGTATTTCTGTATCTCTCTGTCTCTCTGTCTCTTTCTGTCTCTCTCTCATTCTCTCTGTCTCTGTCTCTGTCTCTGTCTCTGTCTCTCTCTCTCTCCTCTCTCTCTCTCTCTCTCTCTCTCTCTCTCTCTCTCTCTCTCTCTCTCTCTCTCTCTGGGCTGACATCCTCTAACAAATCTGTCTATGTTGAAGACTAGCATGAACACTTTGGCAGACACAGAAACAAAGGAATGGGCGATTGGAAAACAGAACAGAGGTGTGAGGGAAGGGAAGGAGGGTAGATCGCTTGGATTTTGCAACCAGAACAAAGTGATCGATGTATGGGTATTGGATTATGATTGTTTTTAATGTTGTTGTTGTTGGCTTTTTTCACCAGCGTGGCAGCCTTTTTGGGGTCAGATATAATAGACTGTCTGCTTCATCACAGGAGTGAATCATTGTTTAGTCGTTGGTGCACATTGAGTGAGAAGTTTGTGTGTATGGATTTTATTAAACTCGGGTTTCTCTCCTCTTCTTGATAGCCATGATTACGTTTCTCCGTGAGACTGTTCTTCCTTTGATAAAGCGTATAGGTTATAGGGGGAGGGGATAGCTCAGTGGTAAGAGCACTCGCTTTCCCCCAGCTGAGGTTAAGCAGCATCGAGCGTGGTTACCATTTGGATGGGCGACCATTGCGCGCCTTGGCTTCACTACAGTCCCCCAATTCACCCAGCTGTAAATGGGTACCTGCCCTCTTAAGGGTCAGGGAAGGTAAAGCAGCGAGGGAGAGGAGATGGGCGTCTCCCTCAATGTGGCGGCCCCTGGAGAAGTGAGGTCTCTGACGCCTCGCTCTCTATCGACCACTTCGGTTATGGGACACCTTTACCTTTTATAGGTTGTTATGGTTAAAAACTTATCATTTCGGAGGACAATCTGAACATATTTCTGTAAGCGTAACAACAATGTTATGTACATCTTGGCAATCATTTTGCGTGCATAAATAACTGACAAAACATTTGGATGGGGGCACAGAAAGTAGGTGTCAATGGTCACCAAGCTGAGGGTCATAATAGGTTGTGTCTTGCGTATGTTAGCTCAGAACAAGCACCACTGACACAACCAAAGTGACCCAGCAGCAGTGCAGGGTCCCTCAGGCTGGGGGCCTCCGCTGCGGCCTGAAATTGGTGATTTCCGTTTGAACTTCCGACCTTGAGGATGAGGTATAGTAAATCTTTGTGTGACTAGGATGGAGCGATCGGATTGAGAGGCGTGGGAACAGAAGGACGGTAACGTATCTGAAGATGAGGCAGCAACAACTAATAAAATGCAAGCTGACAATTGGAGGTGATTTTTTGTTATATCTTTGAAGATGGTTCTTTTCTCGATGTCCTTGCAAATCCTTTGAAATAGACCATAAGACAA
>CM054162.1:7873957-7888957 GCA_028751875.1 Rapana venosa
GCCTAACGGCAGCGCCAACGGTACGGATGCAGCATCTACACTCGTTACGTCTCTCATTCTCTCACGTCTGGACTATTGCAATTCTCTTTTGGCTGGTCTGCCAGCATCATCTATCCACTCCCTTCAACGTATACAAAACTCTGCAGCTCGACTTGTCCTCGGAAAGAAAAAATCTGAGCACATTACCCCTCTCTTGCGATCTCTCCACTGGCTGCCTGTGCCACAGAGAGTCAAATATAAGATCAGTACCCTCTGTTTACAAATGTCTCCACAAACCAGCACCCTCCTACCTCTGTGATTGTCTTTCACTTGACAACTCCTTTCTCGATCTCCTCCGCTCTGCTGCAGATACCTTGGTCCGTAACAAACAACCAATCCACCCGTCGCCGTCGCCTTTCCTCTATTCTGGTCCATCGATCTAATAACCTCCCTCTCTCCTCTTCCGCCAAAAGTCTTTCTATGACACTTTTAAATGCATTTTCAAAACATTTAGTTCAAACCTAAGATTTCCTCTCTCATTCCATTTCCTGCCCTTCAACCGCCAGATTCTATCGCCCTGCAGGGTGTGTGACCTGAGTGTGTGTGTGTGGTGTTGTGGTGTGTGTGTGGTGCCCTGCGTGCGTGCGTGTGTGCGTCGTGCACATTTGGAATTGATGGAACTATAATGTTACTGGTTTATGACTGTGTAAGAACGAGTTAAGTGCAGGCCGTTGATTTGTATCTGCAAATATAGGCGCTATATAAATTCCATTTATTATCATTATCTGTAATCATTCTTTTCGTTCATTATACAACAACATAGTTGCTGTCTCATGCCACTCTCTCTCTCTCCCTCTGTCTCTCTCCTTCTCTCTCTGTCTGTCCTCTCTTCCTCTCTCTCTCTCTCTCTCTCTCTCGTCCTCGCTCGCTCGCTCGCTCGCTCTCGTCGTGAAGTTCCTTTAGAATGCTCTAGAAGCATTTTCTCCCTGTCAACTCTTTATTTTCATTGTTGAAAGAAGTCAATTGCTTGTTTGTGAAAGCTTAGACTCCTGGTAAAGCCCTATCAGCCGTCACATTTTGGTCTTAGCTTTGATGTTGTTTAATCTCAATGATATTCCTTTCGACTTTGTAGTTTTTTATTTTATTCTCTATTTTAATTCTCTTATTTCCGAGATACGCGCGGGCGCGCGCGCGCGTGTGTGATTGTGTGTGTTTGTGTGATAATCGAAAGTCAAAGTAGAACTTTTTAAAAATTTCCAATGGTACAATTGAAAAAGCAAATGCAGTCCTTTTTCATCAATGTGTTAGATTTGTGATGGGGCAGTAGTAGTAGTAGATACTAGTAGTAGTAGCAGCAAGCAGCAGCAGCAGCAGCAGCAACAGCAGTATAGTAGTAGCAGCAGTAGCAGCAAAAGCAGCAGTAGTAGCAGCAGTAGCAGCATTAGTAGTAGCAGTAGTATAGTAGCAGCAGTAGCAGCAGTAGCAGCAGTTGTAGTCGAGTAGTATATAGCATAGTATAGTAGTAGTAGTAGCAGCAGCAGTAAGTAGTAGTAGTAGTAGTATAGTAGCATAGCAGCAGCAGCAAGCAGAAGAAGGCAGCAGTATAGTACCCTCCAGCAGTAGATTAACTAGCAGTAGCAGCAGTAGTAGTACATATTAGTACTATATAACTTCATCTCTCTTCACCAAAGGGTCAGACACACTAAAGATGTCTGTCATATGAGCGAATATGAGTCGCGCGCCGTTAACGCCTGACAAGTCGCCCAGCGCACCCTCTCAGCGTGGAGAGAACTATCTTTTAACCATTTATTCGGAAGAAAAGGCAAGCAGAATGGACCAACACGGCAACAATGGAAAAGAAGGAGGTGCAAGAATGGCAGGAACAAAGCATAAATAAAGATGGGATAGAAAAGAGGAATTCCTAGCAAAACGCGTTTAATAATTTTCCAGAGTCCCTGGCTTCGTCATAGGGGAAAGGTATATTACAATTTGTTTGTTTTCATATCCTGCTAATTTATGTTTTTGTTTTGGCGAGATTCTTTTATATGTCTTTGCTGTGTTGTTGCGAATTCGTTTATGTTTCTTTGCTTGTGTTGTTGGCGGAATTCTTTTATGCGTCTTTGCTTGTTTGGTTGGTTAAAAGAATGATTGCAAACCTGTTTTATGGTGCTGGTTTCTGATTATCCGTTTCAGCAAACCTGTTAAGGATTGGCTGTGTAAATGGCATTCTGCATGCATCAAAATACACCGACTGACTTCACTTGGCCTTGCATTTATTTATTTTGTTTGTTTTGTCTGTCTTCTTTATTTTTTTTTAATCTGCGTGTGAGCCACCTTGCACACGTCCCTTTCACCGCCACAGCTAATCTCCTTGACAATCCTTTTATCTCCCTTAGCCAAATGGCGTTCCTTGCTCACTCACATCCGGCTTGAAATCTTCAAATCTATTATTAACAAAGTTTAAAAACGCAACCAAAAACTTTCGTGTCAAATGAAGTCTGCTTTGTCTTCTGGGCTTGTTTATCATAGCCGTTTCCATCCTGATTATCTACACACCTAGCCTCTTTGGACGACCGTCATTAATCAGGTCTCTGAGGTCAACACTGCAGCGTGTTGTCTTCCTTCATTTACCGAGAGTGTGTGTGAATCACATGGCGGTAACTGAAGACCCAAGGTGGTGTTTGGTCTCGTGAGATGGCCCATAATATACAGCTGTGGTTTCCGGTTATTTGGGTTTTTTTGATTCATGTTAGAAGGTTCCAGTGGTGGAGCGAGTGAAAATGTATAGTTTTATATTGAGAAAAATACTTTTGTGTGTTGTTAAAAGATTGGGCTTGCGGAGAGAGAAGACAGAGAAAAAGAATAGAGAGGGGGAATGAGAAAGAGAGACAAGAGAGAGAGAGAGAGAAGAGAGAGAGAAAAGAGAGAAAAGAGAAAGACAGACAGACAGAGACAGAGAGGAGACAGAGAGAGAGAGAAAGAGAGAGAGAGAGAGAAGAGAAGAGAGAAGAGAGAGAGAGAGAGAGAGAGAGAGAGAATGAGAAAACAGAACAGAGACAAAGAGAGAGACAGAGAGAAGAAGAAAGAGGACAGAGAGAGAGAGAGAGCAAGAGAAAGACAGACAGACAGACAGAGAGAGAGAAAAGAGAGAGAGAGAAAAGAGACAAGAAAAAGAGAAAGAAGACAGACAACAGAGACAGAGAACAGAAGAGAAGTGTAAGGAGAGAGAACAGAGAGAAACAGAGAGATAGCAAAAACAAGATTACAAAGATTACAAGAATTTATTCCTTTAAAAAATACTTCGGTTACATGAAGATACACATTAGAATGACATACAGATCTTACTCACGCTCTTGTAACTACGTGCCACTATACATTCAATAATCATTATCGAATATCAGCAACTTCAACACAACGTACTTACAAGCTACACCACAACATAGGAGGGCTTTTCAAAACTGACCTCAGTATAGTTTTTCAAAAAGACAGGCTAATTTTCAAGTGTCCCGTTTTATTCTTGATGTTAAACAATGTACAAAACTTTATACATTTCTTTATCATGATATACACTGCTTAGTCAAGGTAAGTATGGTTTTTTGCATCCGTACTAAGTTTGCAGTTTTCTTTTGATAAACAATCTGATTAAATTATAAATTGATTGATTGTGATGATTGAAGATGATGTTTTATTGTTTGGTTGATTGATTGATTATTTAACTCTACCTGAGTTAGGGAACGACTGTACAACAAAAAAATTTAATCTAACTCTTGCCATCGTCATTTCTTTTTTAACTTACCACTAATATTATTCCCACCTCTCTCTAGATAATACATAATAGATACGAATAGATGAGATAGTTAAATAGATAGTGAATAGATAATGATAGCGAGATAGATAATAGATAGTGAATAGATAGTGAATAGATAATAGAATAGATAACAGACAGACACACCAGAATACAAATTAAATTAAAACCCGATGAAGGAGCATCTACGTAAAGTTCTGTGGGTGGGAAAAATAAAGAAAACAACTCAAACCTTCCTTAATTAATCAAACCAAGCAAGGTCGACAAACACCGACCTCTGACCCTCAATCCGCTTCCGTCACTTCCTGTTGTTAGCTTGCATTGTGCCAACAAAGACAAAAGCTGAACAGCCTGAAGCCTTCCCCTCACAGCGCTTCAACGGTGAAGGAAGTAAAAGCCAGGTCCACACCGGATCCGCAATCACAGCAGTGATGTTTGTTCAAGGGCTGGTCGTTAGCATCAAACACAAAAGGTGCTGCACAAAATAGACAGTATCTTGGGGTAGGGGGAGGGTATTAGAGAGGGGTAGGGTGGAGAAGGACTGAAGTGGCAAAAGCTGGACATATGGCTCTGAATCGCTGCTGAATTCAGAGATTTGCAGAAAGAATAAGGAGATAAAGTTTGTTTGGGTCAGATATATATATCTGTTAAATATAGTATATATATATATATATATATTATAATATATTATATATATAGATATATATAATATAATATACATTATAATCCCCTGTTGGCTTAGCATTTGCAGGCACGAAAGTTGGATTGTGGAACTGGCAGATCTGAAGAAAAAAATGCTAAGTTTAAACTTTTTAACTTTATCTATGTTATTCGTTATTTTCGAAGATATAGCCTAAAACACTCATTTAATGCTTAGTTTATACACTCCTCTGTCAAGTTGATGCGGTTATATCATCATTATCCTCTAAACTTTAACACAATACCTACTCTCCCAACAGTATAACATGTCGCAAGATATTCGCGTCAGTTCGCACACGGACCTCGGTTTATCATCATCATCATCATCATCATACATCACTACTTTTCATCATCACATCATCATCAATCATCATCATCATCATCCATCATCATCATCCCGTACCCTGCGGTCGTGGGAGAACACGAAAGATGCTTGCCGTGTAAGCCTCCACCATCCATCTCGTCCTCGGCTCTGCGCAGTATGCTGAGTCCATTCATCCGGTCCCATTCTCTGATGTTGTCCCCATCCATGACTGTTCGTGTCTTCCCCTCTTTCTGCCCACCTTTGAGTGTTGCCCTGCTACCGTGGTTGCTAGAGTGTTATGCGGGTGACGCCGAACCATGTCAGCTTTTTTCTTCTTGACGATGGGGAGAGGGTTCCTGTGGACCTGCCACCGTCGTTTATAGTCTCATCCAAAAGGACTTTCTGTGGTGAAGGAGGTGTGGGGTGGGGAGTAGAGTCAGCCTGATTTAACTCCAAGGGAAATCCCCTTGGACGGTATTCGAATCCGGTCGAGATCACAATTGCCAATGCACATCAACACTAAACCAGTACAGGGGGACGATAGCTAGTGGTTAGAACATTTGCACACGCAATCTGACAAGCCGAGTTCGTCCCGTTCAGTATACTTTCCCACACGAGACCCCTTACGAACGCATGCAGAACATCTTGTGCACATGTTAAAATCCTGTTCCGCTTTCGTAGAGTAAGGCATTATGTGCTGGTGGTGAACAGATGACAAATTACAAAACCGCATACACACGGGACCTGGGGGTATAAAACACATAATCTGATATCCATTATTCTCGATATAAAAAATAAAATAAAATACGATAGAATAAATGAAAGAAAATAAAAAAAAATAAATAAACAAATAAATAAAAAATTAAAAAATAAAACCCACACAGGTCTATCCTGTCCCCCTCCTAATAGTCGCGTGACATAAAGTCACTTTACAGCAGTGTTTATCAGACCATTCTTCAGGAGGAAAAAAGACGAAAGTTTGATAGGATGTTGTGTGTATGCCTACTTAGCTTGTGGGGGTTTACGGAAAACACTAAGCTTACTCGCTCTACATCTCTCCGAGATTCGAATACAGCAACCTTATGGTGGTTGTTCGGGGAGTGTGTGTTAGTGTGAGTGTGTGTTTGTGGTATTGTGTGTTGTATGTGTTGCGAGGATGGGACGAAATGGTCGCGTAAAGCAAAATACCTCACAACTTGGGAAAACCTCAGAAATTCAAACTGAGAACGAAAACAAAAATAGCCCCCCCCCCCAACCACAACTAAAAATCTTGTTTAAAGTTTAAGTCCTCCAAGAGCTTCTGTTTCTGTTCTGTTACTTCTTCTTTTCTCTTCTTCATCATCGCAATATTCTTCTTTCTTCTTCTTCTTCTTCTTCTTCCTTCTTCTTCTTTCTTCTTCCTTCTTTTCTTCTTCTTCTATCTTCTTCTTCTTCTTCTCATCTTCTTCTTCTTCTATCTCTTCGCAAATTCTTCTTCTTCTTCTCTTTCTCTCTTCTTCTTCTTCTTCTTCTTCTCTTCTTTTTCTTCTTCGTTCTTTGCAATTCTTCTTCGCAATATCTTCTTTGCAATTCTTTGTTCTTCTGTTCTTCTTGTTCTTGTTCTTCTTCTTCCTGGAACTCTCAGACTGAGCAACGCCTGAGGCCCAGACAAATGCTGCCGTGTACGCTGAAGGCCCTCCCTCCAAGGTCTCAAAGAGTTTTGTCCTCATGAACAGGTCAGTATTGCCCAGATATCGGCCAGATCCTCATGGTTTTGTTGTGTTGGACAGACAGACAGAGCTGGAGGAAGAAGTGGTCTTTGGTCTTCACTGTCATGGAGAAGTGCCACCAAGCACATCTAGCAGAGTGGCAATACCCTGACTCTGGAGCCTCAAGAAAGAAGCCCGACCTGTCCCATGCCCTGTCTCACCTGTTCTGTCACAGTACCAGCCATCACGACTTGCTTAAGTGCTGCCGTACTCCGCTCTTACAACACAGGATTACACAGTACTGGAGGTTTGAGACTCTACATCACCACACTGACGTAACGGCAACATCTTCTTCTGCGTCGTCCGTCGTCGACGTGAGCCAACCATTTACGGCACTTCATTCTGCTTAACATTTTCACCATTTGTTTTTGCTTTTTATATAATAGAGTAATTCCAGTATCTTCTATCGGAAAAGTGCGTGGTTTCGATCCCCGTTTAGCTCGAAACTATCCCCCATCCATTAGATCCTGAGTAGTGGTCTGGGTGCTAGTCTTACCGGATGAGAAATAAACCGAGTCCCGTGTGTTAAACATATTTAGCGTACCGTAAAAGAACCACGAGCAGCAAAACGAGGAGAGTTGTTCCATGATAAAATTCGGTAGGAAAAAAAGTCAGTCTGAGAGGTAAAATAAATTCAGTTTGCAAACCAGAAAAGAAAGAAAAGGTGGCACTGCGTCTTTGGCGATGCACTCTTTTCCGGTAGAGCACCCGACTTTCAAGCAGAGCAAATCTGCCGTGACTTAACGTGATATAATGATATGATAATGATGTATGTTCTGCTAAATGAAAAAAACCTCTTAAACACTCTTTCAGCGGCCAATTTCTTATTTAAAAACATTAAGATTAGAAAACTTGAATGTAGAAGAAAGTATATTGATGGACACTCTATAAAAAAGCGCTCTTACTTGGTTTAAAGCATGTTTTATTGAGAAAAAAGCCGGGTTATTCTACCTTTGGCACAGTGAAAAAACAACAGCAAAGCCTGTAGCGCGCTTCACGGGGAAAATTTGATAGACATAATTCGTTTCGGCAGATGGTCTAACATCCTTCTTCCTTCACCTATCCCGATTCCCGTGAACCGTGGGGCACCACTGAGATTTTGGCAACCACTTCCTCCGGTCCCCGCGGTTCCTGCTTTCATTAGCAAGTTGTTCCACCAGAAGGCGACCAGTCCCACTCTCTGATTTGCTTCCCATCGTATTCTCTGTCTGCCTCTTCTCTCTCTCCTCCTTTACTGTCCCGTAGGACATCTTGCCAGTCCCACATGTTCTTTGACGTGTCCGTACATTTAAGTTACTTTGAAAAAGTAAAATCTTTTGAAAATGCATATATACAAATACAAAGTACTAAAGGAAAAGAAATGTGAAAAATACCATACCACTGTATTGTAAGATTGGAAAAAGTAACACACACACAAAGAAGACACAAAAAAAACTCAACCAACTAAAAGAAAGAAACAAACAGACAGACAGACAAAACGACAATTGCAAGCAAACAGACATCAACAACAAAATACAAACAAACTAAAACACCAAATCCAAACAGACAAACAAAAACACAAAAGCGCACAGACAGACAAAACACAATACAAACATACAAACAAATAAACACAAAACAAACAAACAAACAAATGAAAAAAGCAATCCAATACACTGCATGTATTGGTTGTTGTAATACCTTTTGATGAGGATGTTTGATCACCATGTCTTTATGCGGTAAAAGGGGGGTAGCCTATCAAACAGATGTTTACACCACACCACACACACACACACACCCACACACACACGGAAAATGACGCCGCCCGCGCGCGCGCGCAGCGCGCGCACATCCAAACACAAACACACACATACCCACACAGATGGGGGCCGGATAGCCTAGTTTAAACATTGCGCTCTCAATCTACGACCAGGTTCGATTCCTGTTCTAAGGGATATTTCCCCTAGTTAACTCATGCAGTGCTGCCACACTTCCCAATAACCTTCGGAAGAGACTATTAACCAACCCCGTGCGAACGCACGCAGACCATCTTCGCACTACTTGTATCTGTTCCACTTTCGTAAAGTAGGCCATTGTGCCAGGGAACAAGTGACAGAATTTACCAGGACCGATACACATGAGACTGGATGTAAATAAAAGCACATAATGCTTATTCCCATTATCCTCGATATAAAAGAATAAATTAATAAATGAATAAAAAAATAAATAAAAAAATACACACACAAACACACAAACATTTTGCGCACACGTTAAAATCCGCCCCGCTGTTCGTAAGAGTAGGCCAATTTGTGCCGGTGAACAGATGACAGAATTGACAAACCGCATACAACGGGATGGATGTAAAAAAGCACATAATGCTTATTCCATTATCCTCGATAAACAAGAATAAAATAAATAAACAGCATACATACACACACACACACACACACCACACACGTAACACACACACACACACACACACACACACACACACAATAACACACGCACACACGCAACGCACGCACGCAACGCACGCACGCACGCACGCACAACAAACACACACACATACGCACGCAACAACAAACACTCCCAACCACCAACCAACCAACCAACTAAACAAACACACGACTGAGACACAAACCAGACAGGCACTCCTCTTGATTGCTCAGCAGCAGCAATGACTGGAGACCACCACGCTTCAACAAGGGCAGAAACATCATCAGCAACATACTGGAGACCCACCACAACGGCAACAAGGCAGAAACATCAGCAACAACGTCACGCAGTCTACCCCTGCCCTTGTATGGATCGCAGAACATCTGTATCCAACACAATACAAATGTTCCGTGTGTACGGGTGCATTCATGTTCATGGGTTGTACGGGCCATACCACTGACAGCGATTTGGAAAGAAGGAGGGGAAGAAACAAAGCGAAGTAAGAAGAAGACGAAGAAGAAAGAAAAGAAGAAGAAAAGAAGAAAAGAAGAAGAAAAAGAGAAGAAGAAGATGAGGGAAGAAGAAAAGGAGAAAAGAATAGCGAAGACGAAGAAGAAGAAAAGAAGAAGAAAAGAAGAAGAAGAAGAAAAAAGAAGAAAAGAAGAAGAAGAGAAGAAGAAAGAAAAAGAAGAAGAAGAAGAATCGCGAAGAAGAGAAAATCGCGAGAAGAAGAAGAAGAAGAGAAAAGAAGAATTGCGAAATGCGAAGAGTTGCGAAAAAAGAAAAGCAAAGTAAGAAGAAGAAAAGAAGAAGAAGAAGAAACAAGAACATGAACCAATAAGAAGAAGAAAAGAAATGTGCAGAAAAAGAAGAAGATACGAAGAAGAGAAGGCAAAAGAAGAAAAAGTAGAAGAATTGCGAAGAATTATTGCGAAGGAGATACGGAGACAATTGCAGAAGAATGGAAAAAGAAGAATTTGCGAAGAAGAAGGAATTGATAAGAAAGAATTGCGAAAAGAATGCGAAAGACGATGAATTTGCGAAGAAAAAGAAGCAAAGAAGAAGAATTATTGTCGGAAGAATTGCAAGGGAGAAGAAATGCGACTAAGAAGGCAAGAAGAAAAGAAGAGGATTTTTGGGGGGTATCATCAAGTCATTTGGCAGATCAAAAAAAAAAAGGCAGAAAAGGAAATAGAACCCCCAAAAATAGCAGAAAATAGACAAGAGGGAGGTGACAAGAAAAAAAAATCAAGAACAAGGCTGAAGATTAGAGATGGAGAACAAAAGGAAATTCCTAGCATAATTTCCTGAAGTGTGGATGCGTATATTTATGATTATTCATTTTCTTTTATTCTTTATTGCAAATCAATGAGTAATCACCTATGTCGTGTTTTGCATCTAGTCCCCCCGTGTGTATCAGTTTTGTATATTGTGTCATTCGTTCCCACCGAACACTTGGCCTACTCAGGTGGGTGGGGTGTGAGGTGAGGGGGTGGGGCGAGGGAAGGCGAGGAAAGTATCCTATTGAAACTTATGCAATTCAGGCGTCTCGGGCAGAAGATCGGTATACACTACATTTGCATGAACCTAATACTAATACACGTCTGTAATAGTGAACGCAGATATACCAAATTCCCTACATAGTATGTGGCAAAGTTTGTCGCTATAATCCGACAACGAATAACCGGTACTCGCGCTTGTTAGCGCCATTCGATCTACTCCGTAAATGACCACTGTACCCAGAAACGGGTAGGTCATACCCTCTTGACGTGGACAGCACATAAGCAATCAAAGTTTGAGTGAAGATTGAAGTACCTCTTTAGAAGGACTAGCGAGAGAGAGAGAGAGAGGAGAAGAGAGAGAGAGAGAGAGGAGAGAGAGAAAGAGAGAGAGAGAGAGAGAGAGAAGAGAGAGAGTGTGAGGAGTAGGGGAGGGGAGAGAGTGGGGAGAAGAGAGAGGATGGAGAAAATAGGGAGGAGGGAAGGAGAGAGAAGCGAAGAGAAGGGGAGAGAAGAGAACACTGAACACTGAAAAAGTGTTATTGTTTTCGCCTAGACCACTATACAAAACAGGTTTCGGGCAGGGGTAGGTATTAGATCACAGCGCAAGCGTTATATCTATGCATCCCCACTTCTTCAGCATACAGAAGCACACTCTAGGTCTTCCTATCATCAATCATCCCCATCATCTTCTCACCATCTACCACATCGCTATCACACCATCATTTTCTATAGCAGCAAGAATAGCACAAAACATCATTACTTCATCATCTATTCACATCACAAACCATCTATCCCTCGTTATCTACACTATCATCGTCTTCTTGGCCTGTATAATTGAATCATCATCCACTCATCATTTCAGTATCTATATTACTTTGTTGTGATCGTTATCTCATTCATCCACACCACCGCTTTCATTATCATTATTTCAACATATACATCATGCACTCCTCGTCATTTTAAACCATTTTCGTGTAATCAAAAAGACGCATCACCACCATCATCCTCAAAATCGTACCATCGTTACCCATCGTCACCTCAATATCCACATCATTGTCACCACATCACTTTCAGCCATCTACATCAACACCACTTCACATTTCCCATCATCATCGCCATCGCTTCTAACATCTACATCATGATCATCAACATCACTGTTATCATCATGCAATATCTGTATCATCGACCACACCTTGTAGCAATCTTCCTCAACCCTTTCTATTATCAGGTCATATCTACACCATCATCGCCTTAAGAATTTGAATTCTACATCGCTATCGCCCGCACCATGAACAATATCCACATCTCTTCGTCACAATATTTTTCAACATAAACCATCACCTCCATCGCTTTTTCAGACGATACATCATCATCTATTAACAAATCATTTACAATATCATCATTTTCCACCACCATTAACTTCCAACATCCACATCACTACAGCCTCCACCAACTTCCAATCCACATCACTTTTCTTCATCCACTTCACCCAGTATATACCATCACTCATCATCATCTTTAACATCTACATCACCACCACCATCATACTCAACATCCACATCACCGCACCATCATACTCAATAACATACAACACCACCACCATCATTCTCACATCCACCACCACCACCATCCAACTCAACATCCACATCACTGCCAGCCTCATAATCATATAAAGCATCCACCACCTCCATCATACTCAGAAATCTTACATCACCACCACCACCTCAATATCTACATCATTCACATAATCATCCTCACATCTACATGACCACGTCCCTCATCATCCACTATCACCACTACCAATCGTCTCATCACCACATCACCACAACCACGTCCATCAACATCCATATCACCAGCACCATCACCATTGCAACAACTACGCCCACCATCATCATCAAGTTACCACTATCAGAATGACTATTTCGACGTACAACAGTTGATATGAAGATGTTTTTATGATAAGGCTCGATTTATTCATACTGAAAAGAAAAGGAAAAAAAATCATTAAAAAATATATATCATCATACATAGTCACAAGACTGTAAACTAAAGACAATGATTATTTTGTGCTCTATTCATAAACCAAAAAGTTATTACATTGACATTATATTCTCTGTGATCAAGCTTACACCAACTCATTTGTAAACATTCAGCAAAGTTTAATCAAATAACAAGCTCAGATGATAATTTCTTTCGTCTGTTGGCTGAATGGAAGACATACCGGAAACCACTACATCTGGGTGAGGGTTTGCTAACCTGCAACACACATGTAGAGAATTTCAGCTGAATCACCAAGGAATTAGCTCTTGAATCAGAATACATGGACAGTCAAACAAAAAGTACATTTCGTCTTCATTATGACGTACAAAAAACAGGTTTTTATCCGTATGAATCCCTATATCGATGAATATTGCATTAGAGCAGTAGTAAATCTAACTTGAGAAATGCCACCCTGAAGCAATAAGTATAAATATCGGTATATATTTTTTTTCTCTTTCAAAAAAAAAACATGAAGGATCTATAAGTTTCATTATCTATTACGATCTCTAAGGTAGAAAGTCCATTCTGAAAAGAAATGTCAATAAGTCGCTGTTTAAATTGACCCAAGAAAGCATTGATATCTCCAACACCGGTTGTCAGGCCAAACAAACTGAATAACCCGTCTCGCATAGAAATTTCCCTGTTTTTAGATACCCAGCATCTTTTCCAATTCTATCAGATCAAGAAGCATCTCTAAGGCTTTATGAGGGTAACCTTTCATTTTCCATCTGAAGGAGTCTGAACCAATCACCGTAAGACTGAACACAAGAAATTTACATATAAAGATAACCTTCCCCAGTCACCAAAACCATCTTAATTAGGATTTCTTTTGCACGCTAAACATATGACTTTCTCTAAAAGATCGTAACTTACTCAACCCCCAGATTTCAGACAATACATTAAAACAATTGTAATTAGCATCACATATTGTAAATAGTTAAGCAGTCATTTCTTTATATTTCTGAATGCTTCTAGTAAATGAGCAGCTGCTTTTGTCCTTAATTAACCAAATGTTCAGTGCCTTTCTTCATACAGTCATCGTTGTGGAAATTAAACCCTAAATAACAATAATTATTCACACATCTAGCTTTTTGTCACCAAATACCCACTCTGCTTACACGTCGTCCTAAAATGACCCCTCTTCTGAAAACCATAATATTTGTTTTTTCAACATTCACTTAACTTCATTTCTCACAACATCTATGTAAAACATTTGGCTGGTTTGTAATCCATGTGCACTTGTTGACAAAGAGCCACATCAATCAGCAAAAAGCAGTACGTTAAAAATAATCCATAAACTCTGGAAAAATCTGGAGCCATGTTTACCTTCACATTAATATTGGTAAGATAGCTATTTATAAATCAAAGAACAATGGGGCTTAACATGCAGCCTTGCCGTACTCCGATAGGACAGTCAACAAATCTGTGAACTCGTTTTTTGCACGGCACACATGACAACAGTAAACAATACATGATTTTAAAGCACACCATAAACCTACCTTTTACACCCTTGTTTTTATACATTCCAAAAGTGTTTCTGTCACCAGAATAAATGCTTCCTGAAATCCACAAAGCAACATAAAAGTTTCTTCCTTCTTTTGTGTACAATTCTGAATAACTGTATACAAAGTTAAATAACTGAGCGTGTAGTGGAATAACTTTACGAAAACCTGCCTGACTTTCAGATATCATGTTGTTATATTCTAACCAGTTATATAATCGTGTGTTCAAATGCTGTTATAACATTTCGAAATGAGCTTATCAAGATAACACCCCAATAATCATCTGTGCTATCACATTTTCCTTTTATGAATTGGAAAAATTATTGCCTTTGAACCACTCTTTTGGGTATAAACCAGATGAAAAAATAACATTAAAATGTCTTATCTAGAAACGCTGTCACATCTGCACTACCAACCGTTAACATTCACCTTATGCCATCAATTCCATTTGCTTTTTCTTATTTTTCATTTACGTATGCTTCTGTACTTCTTTTTTTCGGAATGTACCTTTTTTAAAGTATGTTCATGTCTTCCCAATAGATCGCTGTAATACTACTAATATCTTATTCCTTCGCGACTCTGGAAAAAATTTTTAAAATTTTAAACCCAAATTTCCAGTACTAATGTTATTGAATACCCCCTCAGAATCCACACCCCATGATTCTAATTTCCGCCAAAAGTAAAGAATTAGTCAAGAGGGGGGAAAAAAAGGGGGAAAGAGAGGAGAAGGAGAGGGAGGGGAGAGAGAGAGGAGAAGAGAGAGAGAGAGAGAGAGAGAGAGAGGGAGGGGGGGAGAGAGAAAAGACGAGAGAGCGAGAGAGAAGGAGGGAAGCGAGCGAGAACAATGACAATGACAAAAAATTTTTTTATTTCGAGAAATGAATAAGCACACATGTGCTTTTTACATAAAACCCCCGCCCGTTTGGGATACATCTTTTAAAATAACCCAATACTTATACAGTCTCCAATAAAAAAAAGGGGGAAAAAACCCTTTTTAAAAAAGCTCCCC
>CM054162.1:7893957-7916457 GCA_028751875.1 Rapana venosa
CTGCGCAGTAGTGCCGAGTCATTCATCCTGGTCCATTCTCTGATGTTGTCCATCCATGACTTGTTCTGTCTTCCCCTCTTTCTGCCACCTTTGAGTGTTCCCTGCAGTACTGTTTTGGCAGAGTGTGTGGCGGGTGACGTGGCCGAACCATGTCAGCTTTTTCTTCTTGACGATGGTGAGAAGGGGTTCATGTGGACCTGCCACCCGTGTTATTTGACTCTTGACAAATCATTGGTCTTTCGTTCTCTCCAGGATATCCCAGCAGTTTTCTATGGCATTTTGTTTCAAATGACGGGATTCGCTTTGCTGTTTCAGCAGTCAATGTCCAGGTTTCACTTCCGTACAGCAGGATAGTCTGAATTAGGGCTTTGTAGAGCTTAGTTTGTTTGGGGAAAAACTGATCTCTTTACTTTTCCATATGGTGGTATTTTTGTCATGGAAGATGTTGCCATGGCTAGTCTGACTTTGATTTCTGGTCGTCGATTCGCCCTCCTTTGTGAGTGTAGCGCCAAGGTATTTAAAAGCGTCTACCTCCTACAGTTGCGGGCCCCGTTCATGTACATTTTAGCAGTGGGGGTTGTTCGTGCTGTTCACAAGTACTTTACTTTCTCCGAGCTCACCTCCATCCATATGCTCCAGCTCTGTTCTCAAGTCTGGTCGTAAGATCTTGCAGCTCTGGGTTACTTCCCCCCTTTGAGGTCAATGTCATCGGCAAACCGCAAGTTGTTGAGGGGTCTGCCGCCAATGGAGATGGTAGAGTGGAAGTCATGGAGGGTCTCTCTCATAATGTTTTCCAAGAACAGTTTAAAAACAGGACTGGGATAACAGGCATCCTTGTCGGACCCCAACTGTGGTTTTGAAGTAGTCTCTGACCTGATTGTTCAGAAGGACTGTACTGCTTGCGGTGTTGTATAGTGCTTGAATGGTTTGCACTAGTCCTTCTTCAATGCCAAAAAATTCCGAGGACCTGCACAGGCCTTCGTGCCATACTCTGTCGAAATCCTTCTTGAAGTCGATGAATTTTGTGGAACAGGTCTCTCTGATGTTGAAGATGTTTTTCCATCAGGATGTGGCAGTTTAAAAATCTGTTCGATTGTGCTTCGCCTGACCCCGAACCCAGGCTTGTTCCTCTGCAAGGGGTTCTTCTGCCTCCTTCTTGAGTCGATTCAAAATAACTTTGAGCATGGGTCTTGCTGGCGTGGGCTGATGAGGTGATTGTTCTATAGTTTTGGCATTGGCGAAATTTTCCCCCTTCTTGGGCAGGGGTATGATGAGTGATTGTGTCCATTCTGTTTTGGGCCCCTGTTTGTCTCCCAAATCTTCGGACAGATAGCTGTAACATGGTGATGACTGTTCGCCACCATGCTTGAGCAGCTTGCTGGTATGTTGTCTGCTCCTTGGGACTTTCCTATGGTAAACTGCGGATGGCTTCTTCCACTTCTTCCCTCAGTATAGGTAATGGCGAGGGTACTCTTGGGTGTTGCTGCTTCCTCTTGTATTATGCTCATGTCAGGTTGGATTGGGTAATTGTAAAAGTTCTTGACAATACTCAGACCACCTGTACAATGCAGCTGAGCTTTCTGTGAGAAGGTTTCTGGAGCTGTCCCTTCCCAAAGACTGATGATTTGGTTTGAAGTGGTTTTGTGAGTTTCTTCGGGGGTGTCGTATGCCTTTTTACTGTTGCCCACTTTCATGCTTTTTCAATCTCATCACATTGATCACTGATCCCCTTCTCTCTGGCCTTTAACATTGACTTCTTCACAAGATTGTTGGCCTCCCGGTATTCTTTAGGGTTGGAAGACCTGGTTGGTTTCAGTGCTCTCTTGTATCGAGAGGTCCCAAGTGTCATTGGTAGTCCATGGCTGGTGTTTATTCCTCTGACGACCGAGTACCTCCACTGCTGTTTCTCGGACTGCCTTATTTAAGTTGTTGGTGAGGTCATTGATGTCATTGTCCAGGAGGGTTAATGCGCAAAACGTCCGCCAAGCTTAGCTTGGAAAATCCCCTCGACATCTGGATCTTTCAGTTTGTCCACGTCAAATTTGAAACGTGGGTTTGTAGGCTGTTTGTTTTTCTTCAGTTTCATTTTGAATACAAGCAGCACAAGGTTCACCCACCTTTTTATGGGTACCTGCCTCTTTAGGGTCAGGGAAGGTAAAGCAGCGAGGGAGAGGAGATGGGCGCCGCCCTCAATATGCTGGTCCCTAGAGAAGTGAGGTCTCTGACGCCTCGCTCTCTTATGACATATGGGTTTTGGGAAACCCTTTACCTTTTTACAAAAAACCTGCTACCGTTTCGCTTTCGAGATGGCGGGAACGGGGTTTAAAAGAAAATTCTGTCTTAGAAGGGAAAGTAAAAAGTTTATGCGGAAAAAGATGTGTTAAATTTTTTTTTCCTGATATGTGGAGAGGCCAATGACTTTTTGGGGGAGGAGGGGGTTTTCCTTACGTTAAAAAGTAATTCAACAGATAGATAACAGATGACAGCGATAGATAGATAGATAGATAGAAAAACAGTAGACAGACAGATAGATAGATAGATAGACAGACGGGGACAGACGGGACAGATGATGATAGTAACAACAGCGACAGACAGATAATAGAAGAAATATAATGACAGTAAAAGATAGATAGGATAGATAGATAATAGGCAGACAACAACTACAAAACTCAATATTCAATAGAAGATAGATAAAAAAGGACAGACAGACAGACAAAGATAGTAGATAGTTAATAGATAGATATAAGTAGTATATAGATAGATATATTATAGAGAGAGAGAGGAAAGAGAGAGAGAGGAGAAGAGAGGGGAGAGAGAAGAGGAAGAGAGAGAGGAGTTAGAGGTCAAATGAAGAGGACAGGAGATAGGATAGAAGAAGACAGTAGATAGATAGTACATGAAAGTAGATAGTAGTAGATAGATAGGTGAGATGGGTATATGGATAGACAGACAGAAAAAACAGGCAGACAGATAGACAGGATACAGGCAGACACACAGCAGACAGGGGTTAAAGAAATATTGAAGTGGGTTTTTCTCATTCACTCAGCGCCTTTTCCATACAAACTTATCCGCCTCCCATATACAGCCTTTACACAAAAAGCACAACTCATCACACCGAACCCAGAAAAAAACAAAATTAAAAAAAAAAACAGAAAGGAAAAACTACCAAATAAGGAAAAAAGTTTTTCTACAAAAAACACACAAAAAAAAACCCCAAACAGGAGCCATTGGCCTGAGAAATGATTTAACCCAGCGAGCCAATAGAAAAAGAAAGGGCCCCTTTAAAGACGGGGAAGGGCCATTGTGGGGTCGTAGGGGCGTGGAAGCTGTGATCAAGCCCTACTGCCTCACACCACCCCCGTTACACACCTTGACTTGCAGACGTGGGGGGCCGTTCTTATTGCCTGCACCCCCTGCTTGTGCTATTTCTCTTTTAAAAAATTCAGCAGAGAGGAACCAAAATAGACACAGACATTAGAAAAAAGACGCATAGACAGTTTCACACACAACATACTAACGTACGCGGGCCGCACGTTACCACGCAAGCCATACACAGTACGCAGCAACAACACAACAACACACAAGAAAAAAAATAGCTTGCGCAAACTCTTTTTTTCAAAAAAGATAAAATACTTTTCAGGGAAAAGTTTAATGCTTTCATCTTGTTTCCCAAGTTAAAGGGTGTCTTGTAAAAACGTTATTTTGGGGGTGGGGGTATGTGGCTGGTTAGACAGTGGGCTTTGCGCTCGGATCTGATCCCCGGTTCGGACCCCTGTTCAAGGGGTATTTTCCCCTGGAGTTAGCATCGTGCAGACTCCACTCCCTCCCGCCCGGAACGCTTGCTCACACGTTTAAAACTTGTTGCGCTTTCGAAGAGTAGGCCATTGTTTGGGGTTTGGAAACGATGACAAAATTGACAACTCTGCATACACACGGGGAATGGATGTAAAAAAGCACAGATTTGCTTATTCCATGATCCTCCGAAATTTAAAAGACTTTAAAAAAGGTACACATACACACATATAAAGTGGCCGCACCATTCATTTTTCAAAAAAAGAAAATATATCTTCCCCGTCAAAGTTTAAACGCTTTCCACTCTTGTTTACTTAGTTGAATGTGTCATGTGTAAAACGTTATATTTTAGTAGATTGTTTGATTATCTCCATTAACTATTTATACCCTACAACTGGCAATCTGGGGATTTAAAAAAAACAACCTTTGTTACCCAACGATATGGTGATATAACTACAAGAAAGCTGCTCTGAATGATTTGTAAGGTAGATGTTTTAAGCTGGCAGCGTTACATTTTTAGCATGAATAAAGTAAAAGACATAAAAAAGTAGAAAGTGGAAAGCATGATGCAAACCTTTCGCAAATTTCTTGGTATCTGACACAGAGATCACATCACTAATGAGGAGGTGAAAACCAAAATTTAAAAAATCATCGGACCATATGAAGAACTCCTGACTTCAGTGGAAAACATAAACTAAAGTGGTACGGGCACGTCACACAAACATCTGGACTGGCCAAGACTGTCCTACAGGGAACAGTACAAGGAGGGAGACGAAGAGGCAGACAGAGAAAACGATGGGAAGACAACATCAGAGAGTGGACTGACTGGCTTTGAGTAGAATGAAATGCTACGGAAAGCAGAGGACCGCGGGGAGTGGAGGAAGCTGGTTGTAAAATCTTCATTGGTGCCCCCCACGGTCCACGGGACTGCAGGATAGGTGAATGTGAAGAAAGCTTGAAATCGAACAGTTGGTTGTCCCCTGTATATCTTTAAAGCTACAAGTATCGAAGGCTTCATGTTTTGGATTGTCCATTAAATAGTATGTACATTCTCTTTAGTTACTAACCTAGGCTACAGTCCCGAGTTTCATCTGTAGTGAGAGTTTTACGTATGCAATGTTCTTGCCCGCCGTGAAGGCAGCTGCATTCCAGTTTAGGGGGATAAAGTTGTGTAAATAATCTGAACAAAGCAAAAGTTTTTGTGTAGACATTATGGTTTTCGCATAAAAATTAGGTTCCGGGTCACGTCGTATTTCTATAGAGTGCGGTGGGAGAAATAAATGTGTGCTGGTTTTCCAGATCATTTTAAGTATGAAAAAAAATGAACCTTGTACTTGTTTGGGGGGTTGAGGCATAGATTAACACCGGGTAGTGATTAGAAAGAGGGCAATGATATCAACTGAGGATTGCTTGTGTTCCTACAGTGTCGACCCCCGTGTTGGGTGAGGCAGCTAGCAAGACAAGGACGAGGGGGTAAGAGTGTAAAAATGAACAAGTTTTAAACCTCCAAAAAATTTTTTTTAATTTTTCCTGTTTTGAGTTGGGGGGTATCTTTACAATACGTTTTTATTCTGGATGCCCCCAGATGTAGTGCGAAAACAAGAGTGAGTAAAAATCGAAAGGGAAAAAAGCCAAAAACTAACCCCTGAGTTTAACCCATTTCCCTGATGTGTAAGTTGGGGTTTTTAAAAAAAGGGAAACTTTAAAACGAAATTCCCAAATTTTGGGTGCTTTTTGATACTGACAGGTTCCCGCACTTCGCGAGACACAGTTAAAAGGATTGTGTTTTCTTTGGATTAATATCAGCCGACTTGTTTCTCCAAAAAGCCCTTGGGGCTAAGATTTAAAAAACAAGTTCCCTGTTCTCGTGCCACGCAGAACATTTTGCACACACGTTAAAACCGTTTTACATCTCAGAGGGTAGTAGACCGTTGTGTGGAACGATACAGAATTGACAAAACTGTAAGAACACGAGGGTGGATGTAGCCCCAAAAAATAAAAGAGTATATAGTCCCGTTTCCCATTCCTCGAAATAAGAAAAAAGGGATAATAAGGGAAAAAATAATAATAATAAACTGTCTTTTTACTGAAGACTTGACGGATAAAAGAAGAAAAAAAACAAAACGGGAATAAAAAATTGCGTTGATTAAAACCATTTTTCTTTTCAGGCGGTAGGAGCAAAATAAAAACAAAAAAAGAATATGAAAACAGGAGCCGTGGAATTAGGGGAATTGTCCACTGAAGGGAGCCGTTCCACATTTCTTTCCCCGGGGACAACGTTTAGCTCAGGATTGGGTTTTTGCCTGCCTGTTCCCCTTTGCCTTTGTCTTGGGTGGGAGTGTTATGCTGTCTCCCAGAGAGAGAGAGGGGAAGATGAGAGGAGAGAAGGAGGGGGAGAGGAGAGAAGAGAGAGAGAGAGAGGAAAGAGAGAGAGAGAAGAGAGACAGGCGGGGTGGGGGGGGAGGGGGGGGGGAAGGGAGAGGGGGAGATGGAGAGAGATAATCTGAGAGAGACAAGTAGGACGGGTTTTGGGGAGAGAGAGAAAAAAGAGAGACGGACAAATAGAAAGAAGAGAAAAGGGGAAAAAACGGGGACAGAAACAGCCCGAAGGAAAAGGACAAAGGGGAAAAAAAGAGAGACAAAAAAGAGTCGAAGAAGGGGGGCGACAGGAAGAGGGAGAGTTAGAGAAAATGTCTGTCTAAAGAGAGAGAAGCAGACAGACAGAAAAGACAGAGACAGACACCAGAGGAGGACAGAGACGAGAGATAGAAAGACGAGAAAGACACACAGACAGACAGAGATGGGTCTGCAATGTAAAACAAAAACGCATAAAATTTCCTTAATTGTTTATCTTTCGTTTACAAGCATTTTCACAATCCTTACAGAAGTTTTTTTATGGAGAAAAAACCCGGGGTCCATAAAATTTTGCTGCAGAAATTCATACACAATCATATCATCTCATCTCATCATCACACTCATCTCATCCAAACTCATCATCTCATCATCTCGCCCCTGGGTATGCCGGGGGGGTTTGTATATTAATAGCACCCCCCTTCTGGAAAATTCTATGCTTAAACTCCCCTTTTCTATCCCCGTCTTTATTTTTCCTGGTCTTTTTTCTTTTCCTTTACTTCCCTTTTTGTCTATTGTTTGCCTTCGGTCCATTCCCCTGCCTTTTCCCATCCCCCCACCAAAAAATACTTACAATTCCCCTCAGCTCGAAATCGGGTACCGGGCCAGATTGTGAGGGCCCTTTAAAGGCGCGCAACGCATGGGCGCTCATGTACAAACAGGAATAGTGCTTTCTGAGCGTTCGAGAGGAGGTTTAAAAAAAGAAAAAGGTTTTCGAAGAAAAAGAATTTTTCGGAAAAAAAAATTCAAAAAAAAGAAAAAAAAAAAAAAGAAAGGGAAGAAAAAGAAAAAAGAAAAAGAAAAAAGAAAAGAAAGGGGGAAAAAAAGGGAAAGGGGGAAAAAAAAGAAGAAGAAGAAGAAGAAGAAAAAAGAAAGAAGAAAAGAAGAAGAAGAAAAAAGAAGAAGAAGAAGAAGAAAAGAAAAAAAGAAAAAAAAGAAAAGAAAAGAAAGAAGAAGAACAAGAAAAAAAGAAGAACAAGAAAAGAAGAACAAGAAAAAGGCAACAAAAAAACAAAACAAACAACCCAATACAAAAAAAACCAAAAACCCCTTTAAAAAGCCTGTCAAAGAAAAGAATAAAGGGGTCGTAAAAAAAAAGCATTTGCCTTTTATTTGCTATCATTAAACACATAGAATGATTCTTGTCTAATATTTTTGTTGCTTTGTTTTCTTTTTGATAAAGTAGCGTTCCACTCCTCTTTTGCATCCTTCTTCCCCTTCGTTTCCCCCCTCGGGGGTACTGACTTGCTTTCTCACGTCAGAAGCACGTGGCCAGGCGAGTGACGTTTTCTGATAATACAAAAAATAAACAGAGAAAAAAAGCTACGGTTTTCTGTAAACAGCATAAACAGAGAATACAAGACTGCGGTTTTTGATAATACGCTTAACGATAATAAAAAGACTACGGTTTTTGATAATCAGCATAAAAAAGAATAAAAGACTCGGTTTTTTTGAAAAAACACTAAAAGGAGTTTAAAAAACCCGGGGTTTTTGAACTATAGCATAAACAGTTGAAAAAAGACAGGTTTTCCATAATACAGCACAAACAGAGAGCAAAAGACTAGAGGGGAAAAAACTGACCATTGGGTATCCTCGTCCCCCAGGGAGGGGGCCCGGAAACCACACCTTTTTGGCAAACTTCCACCCCCCACACCCTTTTCCCCTTTTAAGGGGCCCCAGAACATCGGCGGACACCCCTGACAAAGCTTTATGGGCATCGGGGCCCCTGGAAACCCTCGAAATCATTTGCGTAACACAAAAATTTTCCCCAGGAAAACCCCGGTCGGTAAAAGGGGCAAAATTTTAAAAGGAATCACAAGGGTTTTAAAAGGGGCCCCACCAGAACATCCAAAAAAAAGAAAAAAAAATTATCAATCAATCTCCTCCCCCTCCCCTTTTCCCCCCTTCTCCCTCCCTTCCCCCCTTCCCCCAAATTTTTTATTTCCCCCCCCTTTTTTCGTTACAGTACCATAGAAACCCGACCAACAAGCAAAACTTTCCACACCCAATTTAAAACAACACCAACTTTGGAAAATGAATAGGCCCAAACCAATCATTTTCCTTGTGTGAACTATTTCCTAACCTTGTTGTGGGCCTTTCCTCATTCATATTCATAGGCACGTGTGCACGTGACGGTGATCTATCTTCAGTTAATGAGACAAACACACAGTGAATATTCATGGCCTCAGCTGGAGTTTTGGCGCGCATACAGCTCGTTATTGCAACCTGTTTATACAAAACTGTCACCAGGAAGAGAGTGACAGACTCAGTCAATCAGTGTCAGTATGTGTCAGTCAGTCAATCAGTCACTAGTGAAGAAGAATGTCAATGAAAACTATACTTAAACAGTTGTAGCAGAAGAAAATCACTGAGACCCTCCAACTCGAAATGAATCACATGGTACCACAAGTCAATTTTTTTTTTATAGTTAACATGTTATTAAACTACTATCCTTTTTTTAAAAGTATTCAATAAAAAAAAAACGGATTTAAAGTGGACAATTTTATGACAATTTATCACAAATTGAAATTCTAGATTCCAGGAATTGAAAAAATGATAAATTGACAAATTAAGCATTGTAAAAGGTGGTCAGGATGAGGGATTGGGTGTTCCTGACAGGCCCTGTGCACCATGGTACACTAGCAACATTTTGATGGCAAAACGCAAATGTTGGCATCTAGAGCAGCAGTTGCGGAAATCAAAAACTGAAATTAAATCCATTCAGGAAAGACAAATTATTACTCTTCCCAAGTTCTCTGCACTAAATCCATAAAATCTCTTTTCACCCTAACCTCAAATCTTCTTGGATCTGCAGAAACAAGTCCTCTGCCTACCACCCACAGCCTGTCTGAACTTCCCTCCATCTTTTCTTCCTACTTTTCGGAACATTCGCTCCAGACTGTATCAGACACATTTCCAGCCTGCACCCCCAGTTCACTGGCACTCCTCTCTTTTTCTCTCATCCCACAAACGAAAGCAAACTCATGACGATTCTGATAGAAATAACAATTAAATCATGCAATCTTGATCCCATACCTGTTCCTGACTTCTCACAATGCCTTCCACAACTTATACCCACTGTCACTGTAATAGTAAACTCATCTCTTCATTCAGGAAATTTTCCATCAGCTCTCAAAACCGCAATAGTTACACCTCTACTAAAAAGGCATGGTCTTGATCCCAGTATTCTAAAGAATTACAGACCTGTCTCTAACTTACCTTTCATCTCCAAAGTACAACTCAACGACCACCTTCATTCCAATAATCTCCTTCCCCCTTTTCAATCTGCCTATCGTGCCAACAACAGCACTGAAACCACCCTAGTCCACACTTTAGATACACTTCTACTCGCTGCTGATGCAGGGAAAATCTCCCTCCTCACACTTCTTGACTAATCTGCTGCCTTTGACACTATAGATCACTCAATTTTTCTTTCTCTCCTCCAGAATACGTTTGGCATTAATGGCACAGCCCTCACCTGGTTTAGTTCATACCTCACAAACCAATACCAGAAAGTTATTGTCAGCAAAACCCAAATTTAAAAACCGGGTCAAACTATATTTGGAGTTTCCGGGGATAATTTTGGGGGTCTGTTCTTTTTAAACACTTACACTGCTTCACTCTCCACTTAAAAAACCCGCCATCTTTTATTTCTTTTCCCGATGCACTCCTTTCCCGCGCAAAAATCCCCTTTTAAAACCCTCCCTTCCCCCTCCTGAAAAATTTATACCCCCACTCCCTTCTAGACATTCAAATCTGGATTACAGAAAATTTACAGCAAAAGGGCTGATAAAACGGGAACCCAAAAACCAAAAGCGAACAAAACTTTCCCCCCTCACAATGATTCAGGGGAATTCAGCAAAAAACCTCATTCCCTTTTTGCCCAGCTCTGTGAAATATTTTGGTGGGGTTTCTTGGCAACAAAATCCCCTATAAAAAAATTAACCCACCCGACCTGCCAGTCTTGCTTTAATTATGGCGCATAAACAATTTGCAAATATCTGGCTACTGAAGCAACATCCAAACTTGTCACATCTCTCATTCTTTTTTTTTGGACTGCTGTAAATTTTTCCTGGGTGGTTTGCAGGCACCAAACCATCCACTTTCCCCCCAAAGCATACACAACCCTTTCCCGCTTGATAGTCATTAGAAAGTAAACAATCTGAACGCATCTCTCCCTTTTGCTCTCTTTTCACGGCTGCCGTTCAAAAAAGAAAAAGTATAAGTTTAAACCCTTGTTTAAAATTTCTCCCAAAATCTGCACCCCTTATCTCTGTAACTGTCTTAATCTTACCCCCATCCCTTCCCTTCGTTTCACTGCAGAATTTGTTTTTTTCGCCCCCCAGATTTAAACAAACCACTTTTGGCCACCCCCCTTTTCTCTGTTTCTGGTCCATCCACGGAAATGACCCCCCCCCTCCTACTTCCCCCAAAGCCTTCGTTTGAATTTAAAACGGGAAAAGTGCTTTTTGGGGGCTGGTTTTTTAAGGGTTAAGTGAAGCTTTTGGTAAAGTGAAAGAGGGAGGTCATTCCAGTATCGGCCAGAAACAAGAAAGAGCGAGGCCAACAGGGGTTTTGTTTGAATCTGGGTATTCGAAAGCCAAAGTTCTGAAAGGAACGAAGGGAACGGGTGGAGTATCAGGAAAAAAAGTTACAGGATAAGGGGTGCAGATTTGGAAACATTTGAAACAGAGGGTATTGGTTTTTATTCTTCATCTCTGTGAAAAGGGCCCAGTGAAGAGATCGACAAGAGGCTGATGTGTTCGTTTTTTTTCTTTCTTAAAAACAGTCGAGCTGCAGGGTTTTGTATGCGTTGAAGAGAGTGGATGGCTGATGTGGAAGGCCAACCAAAAGAGATTACGTAGTTAAACGTGAAAGAATGAGAGATTGACAAGTTTGGGAAAGTTGCGTCAGTGGAAAGATACTTGCAAAATTGCGATTATGACCGTATTGATAGTAAAAGACGGGCGGGCGTGTGTGTTTTTTTTTTCATAAGAGTGTTTGTCAAAACAACCCTAAATACGTCACAGAGGTGGCCAAAGGAACTGTCTTTTTGCCGAATTCTATTGAATTGCGGGGATGGGGGAAAGTTTATTTTTTGGGGTCCCTATGGCATGGCTTGGGTTTTATCAGCTTTTAGTTGAACTTGTTCTGAGTCTCCATTTTTTGAAGTTTTGAAGGCAGGGGGACATATTTGCCGGTGGGAAGGAAAGTTTTTCAACGTATCCTGCACTGAAGCTGAGTATCATGGGCGTAAAAATGGGAAATATGTGGTGGTTTTTTATATGTGAGAGGGGCTTTAAAAGATTAAAAAAAAAAGGGCCAAGAATGACCTTTAGGACTCCACTTTCCCAGTTTGACGGTTCTGATTAAATTTTGTTTACAGAAACCCTTTTTGGAATTTTTGTTGTGAGGTATGAGCTAAACCCGGGTTAGGTAAAGTGGTAGAGGGTCACAAACAGTGCAAAAACCCAGTTGCAATACCAATCTTTTGTACTTTATTCTTTCTTGCAAACAATTTTTGAGGAAAAAATGACCCCAAAAAGGGAAAACACCCTTTTTTTGTTGTACAAAAAAGGGGAGTGGGGTTTTTTTTTTCTCGGGAAATGTTAGCACGCAAAACAAACCCGGGTATTGAGGATGGACTAGAAATTCTTTTTTATAAAGGACGTAAAAAAAGCCCAAAGCATGGCTTCTGGAAGCAAAGGATGGGCTTCTTCCCCCCTACCCCAATTACTACCCCCAGGGAAAGGGGAGAAGAGGGGGGGGAGGGGGGTTTCCCGAAATATAAAATTTTAAAAATATCAACCACACTCCACTGATCTCCTTTCTTCCCCAGGTCACCCGGGTCAACATATCCCCCAGAAGGGCAGAGAGAGTCATTGTCTGGCCTGTGTTTCTGGGGATCAGCGGGGGGGATTGTCGGGGCCCCGGTGTAATGAACCATTACAACCGGGTTTGGGTTTTAAACCAAATAAATAATCATGCAGGGGGTGGTTGGCCTATAAAAAGCACACTAGCCTGAGTGGTTAAGACTTTTTCACTTCAATACTAGGGGTCCAGAATCGTGGGTTAAATCTGTGAGAGATGGGTGGTTAGAGGAAAGCACGTGCCTGAAACGAAAAGCCGGGCGGAAGTGTGCGGGGGTTCGAACCCCTTTTTTTGGGCCCGAACTTTTTCCCCCATCCATTACACCATGAGTGGGGGTCTGCGTGCTAGTCTTTTGGATGAGATGATAAACCGAGGTCCCGTGTGTTACACATAATTATTTAACGTACGCAAAAGAACCCAGGGCAACAAGAGAGTTGCCCCGGCAAAATTATGTAAAAAAGCCCCCAGATGGGGGAAAAAAATTTCAGTTGCAGACAGGAAAAACAATGGCTGGGCTCCCTTTTTTTGGCGAGCGCTCTCCCGGGGAAGAGAACTAAAATTTCCGCAGAGAAATCTGCCGTGTTTAAAGGGGAACAAAGGGGTAAAAAAACGACATCTGGGAAAAAAGGGGTTTTTTTTTAAAAACTATCCCCCAGGTAAATTTAAAGTGCAGATTTGCCATTCTTCATTTCCTTTTTTTCATTTCATTTTTTATACCACTTTAAGTCACGGCAGATTTCCTGGGGAAAATTTTGGGCTCCCTTTTCCCGGGAGAGCCGTCGCCAACAAAAGCACGCCACCCTTTTTTGTTGTTTTTTCTGCAACTTTTTTCCCTATCAAGTGGTTTTTTTCTAAGATTTTGCCAGGACAACTCTCTTGTTGCCGTGGGTTTTTTTACTCGCTAAATAATTTTTGTAACCGGGGGACCTCAGTTTTATCTTTTTCCGAAAGACTAGCGCCCGCCACCCCCTTAGTCTAATGGAGGGGGGAAATGTTCGGGCCCAAATATATACATCAGGAAAGATAAAACGCTATTACTTACTCAAATAACTGTTTCCCAAAAAACGTAAAAGGGGAACCCCGTTGGCAATCGCTCTTTCCTACCTTCGGGCCCCAAAATCAAAATGACCCCCTCCCCCCTTCTGAAACCCCCTACTTCCATTTTGAAATCCACCCCTCCAGACAACCTATTTCAAACTTAAAGCTTTCCCAGATTGTTTCATTTTATCTGCCCCTCTTTCAATGGCCCCAAAATTTCCCCATCACCCACCGAAGAAGTGTATTTTAAAAATTTTATTCTTTTATTTCGAGAAAAAATGGAATAAGCATTCAGGCTTTTTTTTCATTCAGCCCCTTTTGTATCAGTTTTGTAAATTTTGTCAACAGTTTCCCACCCGGGACGCAATGGCCCAAAATCTTCGAAAAAAAGGAAAGGGTTTTAAAAAGTGGCGCAAGACTCTGATCAGTGTATAAGTGTGTGTGTGTGTGTGGGTGTTGTGTGGGTGTGTTTGGTGTGTGGTGGGTGTGTGTGTAAGTGTGTTAAATGGTTTGTGTGTGGTGTGTTTTTTGTGGTGGTTGGAAAATGTGTTTTAATTTGTTAAAAATGTTAAAACATTGTTCGTTGATGTGGAGGAGTAGTTTAATGCAAGCCCTTTTAAATTTTTTTTTTTTACCAAAAAAGGGTAGAAAATTCAAATTTTTCTCTTCTTCTTAAATTCTCATCATTTTTATTTCAGCTTTGCTTTTAAAGCCCCTGCTTTTTAAGGGGTGCGTAACAAACAAACTATATCCGGACTTGGTTCATGAATACATATCTGTCCAGGTAAATTTTTTTTCCCTTCTTTACTGTCAAAGGGGTTTGGTTGCCTGTTTTTCCCTGGGAAGGGGAAAGATATGATTATTGTCCATGTTTTGGTGTTCCTTATTTCGTTTTCCCGCCCAAAATCCGCGCCTGCCCAATTAAAACACACCAAAGGGAGGGTCAAGTTTTTGTTTGGTGTTGGGTGTATTTGTGGTTTTTTGTTGTGTGTGTGTTTGTTGGTAGAGGGTTTTGTGGTGTGGGGGTTTGTGTGTGTATGGGGCGCGCTTGTTCTGTAGTGTGTGATTGTCAAGTCAAAGTTAAAATCTTAATTTTCCCGTGCCTTTTCTCTCAAGTCAAAGGTAAAATCTTTTTGTTTATTTCCAGGTGCTTTTCTCTCTCAGTCAAAGTTAAAATCTTCGTTTTATTTCCCCAAAGCTCTCTCTGGTCTCTCTCTGTTCCCCCTGTTTTCTCCCTTTGTTCCCAATTAAAAACATAATCTAAACTTTTTTTTTCCAATCCCTCATTTAGACATCTCTGGATTACTGCTTACTAAAAGAGAAAGAAAACAGCCAAGGGAAACCTTCAGAAAAAAGTCAGAGCAGGAGCCTGCGACTCAGCTTACTTCCTTTTAAAAATCACTACCCCCCTGATCTGCACTCTTTTGTTGGGGAAAGAAGAAAAAAACCGAGGGATGCGTCAGGTATCTATTTTTTAGCCACTTTCACAGTCCCTGTTCTTTAAACCCGTTTTTTGCTTCTTTGTCTGTTTTTTTGTTTGTGTGTTCGTTTTCCCGAAGGTAGCTGCATCTACCTCGGGGAAATGCGGGCATGTTCCTGCTTCCATAACCCCCTGAATGTTTACATGAAAAATGAAAACTTAACGTCGTAGTTTGATCTTCTGCATGGGCATATACAAAAAGGAATTAAAGGAAATAAATTTTAAATTATCTACTGATGGGAAAAATTGCCCCCCTTAATTCACCCGACCCACCAATATTCGAAAAATGACTCCCTCGCCCTTGGGGTTTAAGTCGAACAGGTTTCCCCTAGGGCCCCAGCATCCATTATTCAAGGTGAATGACTGAAAGAGCACTAGTGTACAGTATATACCAAAACAGGGTTTTTCAAAATGGGGGGTGTGGGGCTTTTTAAAAAAAACTGTTTAAAAATTTTTTTTTGGGTAGTGTTTTTTATGACAAATATTTAACAAAATTTTTGGGGAAAAGGGGTATTGGGTACAAGGAAGTTTTTAAAAAAAGGGGTGTGTTTAAACAACTAACTAAAATTTGTTTTCTTTTTATTTTTAAAAATTTAAACACACACAAACATAAACACACAAACACACAACACACACCAAAATTCGAATAGACTATAGGCCAAAACCCATGGAGCGCATTATGCACGAATTTAAAACCTGTTAGGGCCCTCAAAAAAAAGACATGGTGTGGGGGTGGGAGCAATGACATCATTTGGAAAAAAAGAATATGAACATGCGACTGGATGAAAAATCATTCCATTTCGTATTTGAAAACCTGAAAAAGAAATGAAGGAATCAATAAAAATAAACCCCCACACACCACACCATTTGAGCTCATGTACAATCACACTTACACACATGGCCTTACACACGCACACACACACACAGGTGCGTAGCGCGCACCCGAGAGAGAGAAGAAGAGAGATAGAGAGAGAGAGAGAGAGTAAAATAGAAGGAAAACAGAGAGAGAAGGGGAGAGAGAGAGAGGAGAGAGAGAGAGAGAGAGAGAGAGAGAGATAATTTTTTCAACATGCAGCATGGTTTTTTAATTTTGGGTGTGTTCAAAAAAATTAATCTTTGGCTTTTCCTCTTCTTGTCATCAAACGCCAGACTTTAACTATTTTTATCCCTCATATGCCGAAAATGTTTGGGGGCTGCCCCAAATAAAACTCACTCCAGAGGTCACTTTCCCCCCCAAAAAAAGGCTCATTTTTGAGGGCTTAGGAAAAAAATCACAAACAATGACAAAACTCAACATAAGAAAAAATCTATCAAACCTGTTTAACAGCATACTAGCTTAATACCAGCCAAAATGTGAAAATCCTAGCTTTTTTTTTGTAGCTTTCTGGACCATGTAGAGAATACTCCAAATTTGGGGACACCAACACAATTTAATTTACAAAAATTTTAAAAAGGGTGGAAGGGGCGTCATTTAACAACACATTACCCGGGAAAACCCCAACAAACTTCCCCTTGACTACCTTGGACATGCTGGAAAGGATCACATATTTTTTTAGCTTTTAGCAGTCACCAGCCCCGAGGTCGCCACGGATAAGTTTTTGAATCTAAACGCTGTAGCAGTCTGTCGTCCATAACGAGGGAACGTGTGAAATGTTTTGCATTCCACCCTCTGCAAAAAAAATTTTTGGGCCTGACAATCGACTCTTGCATCCCACTTCAGCATAGGAGGGGAAAGGTTATCTTTTTAATCCCTTTTCTGGAAAAAAAGGGCAGAAGGAAACCCCGAAGGCAGAAAAAAAACGAAAAGAGTGGGGACAGGAAGAAAAGGAACAAGGGAAAAAAAAAAAAGGGGTAGAAAGAGGGACTTTCTGCACATAATTTCCAGAAGGGGGGATGCTATTTATACCTTAAGGCCTCTAAGGGTCCCCAGGGACAGTATCCTTTCAAACGTAAAAAGTTTGTTTTTTAACAAACCCTTGGAACTTTGCGTACATTAATAATGCACAGCTTGGCCTGCTAAGTTTTCTCAATTGGCAAATCTTTCGGGCGGAAAGAGAGGAGAGAGAGAAACACAGAGAGAGAGGAGACAATGACAAATGACAAACAATGCAAATTCTTTTTTTTCGAGGATAATGAATAAGCACACATGTGCTTTTTTAATCAGCCCCCCCGCCCTTAGGGATACATTTTAAATAATAAAACCCCAATACTTATACGCTCGCAAAAAAAACAAAGAAATAACCTTTTTTCAAAACAGCCCCCCCCAAACAACCCTCCCCCCCCCCAAAAAGAAGTAATTAAAAGAAAATTTAAAAAGAGACCCCCCCCCCCCCCTACCCCCACCCCCCCAAAAAAACCCAAACCAAAACAAACAAACAAACAAAAGAAAAAGGAAAAACCAAAACCCAACAAAGAGAAAAAAAAGAGAAAAACAGACAAACAACAACAACAAGAACAAGGCAACAACAAAGCAAGAAAAATAACACAACCCAAACTTAATAAGTCAAAAAAGAAAAACTTTTAACATTGTCAAATGGACACATACTTGTTACACATAATTTTAAGATATTGAAATAGGGCATCTTTTAAAACTTAAGTAAGAGCAAGTCCAATAAAGTATTGAAAATATAAAAATATGAACCCTTTCATCAGGATATACTAAGACAAAAAAAGCGGACGAAAAAGGTGAGAGAGAGAGAGACAGAGACAGGAGTGTTTGGTGTATTTTAGAGATAACATCCAAAAAAAAATCCCAAAACAGTTGCGATCCCCTCAACATCATTTAGATAAATCGTTTTAAATTATATTCAAAGATAATGACTCATGCGATTAATGTCAAGATAATTAAATAAACTCAAAAAACTATCTTTTCAACTTTATACAATCCTCAATAGATTATGCTTCAACCCGTGGGTTCTGCTAGGCAAACAATGAAAACCTTTTTTTAAGTCTGTTAAACTGCTCTTAAACGGTTCTTTTGAAAAAGACTACCCTTCAGAAAGGGATTATACCCGTTAAATATTCTCCCTACACCAAAGACTAAGATTTAACAAAAGGGATCATATGTTTTTAAAAAATGACAGGAAATTTTCCCTATCCTTGAAAGACAAGTTCCCAATGAATCATTCCGAAATACCGAAAAGCCATGTTCCCAATCCCAAGATAATTTTTAAACAGCTTATTTAACTCAGGCCCTTTCTGTGGAAATCCCTTCCTGACCATTTAGACAACTCCCAAACTTAACAATCTTCAAAAAGCATTTTTTATCCACTTAATGCATCAAAAATAAAAATCCCCCAAATGATCTGTTGGAAACAAAGTAAATATATCCCCCTTGCTTATACCAAATTATCCTCTCTCCTCTCTCTTCTCTCCTCTCTCCTCTCTCTCTCTCTTCCCCCCCTTCTCTGTCTTCTCTCTCTCTGTAACTGACATTAGTGAGCTTTCTTTTTAATTAAATGTTGTTGTGTGTGTGTGTGTGCCCCTTTCTTGTTTTGATTTTGTTAACAATGAACTTGTCTAGTTTTCCCCCCTTAAAATGAAGTTTGGGTTGTATTTTTTTGTTAATGCAGAATGGTATGGATTGTTAATTTGCAATGTTCTGTTGGACAATTTCATTACTTCTGTGACTTTTGTATCAATTCTAATAATGTGTATATAGGATTGCGCATGCATGAATATGTGTGTGTGTATATGTGTGTGTATGTGTGTATGTGTGTGTCAGTGAGTAGTAATGAGCGCCCATTCACAGTGTGTGCAGATGAGAGCGGAAAGAAAGCAGTTCTGTGTGTTTATTGTTGAAATAGCTGATGTTAGACTGGTCATTCTTCTTGATGCTTTGTGGCTTGCTGTCTTCGTACATCAAATAATTTTAAATTTCCTGGTTTTGTCTGTACAAATGTACGGTTATGATATTTTGATAATTATGACATGTGTCTATTATCTTGTATGTGAGGAAATGTCTTGCGAAATGGATATGTATCCGGGATGTGTGTGTGTGTGTGTGTGTGTGTGTGTTTTGTGTGTGTGTGTGTGTGTTTTGTGTGTGTGTGTATTATGTGTGTGTGAGTGGTATGTGTGAGAGAGTGTGTGTGTGTGTGTGTGGTGTGCATGCGTGGCTATACGTGCGTAAGTGGTGTTTTATGTGTGTGTATGTGTGGTGTGTTTTGTGTGTGTGTGCACGCGCGCGCGGAAACGCTGCATTTAGTCTGGACTTTTGGGGGGTTGTTGTTTGTTTGGGGGAGGGGGTGTTGGGAAGGGGAGAGAGAAAAGAGAGAGAGAGGAGAGAGAGAGAGAGAGAGAGAGAGAGAAAAGAGAGAGAGAGAGAGAGAGAGAGAGAGGTTGAGGTAAAGGCTGTAGGTGGGGGAAGCTTAACCATACTCATTGACCATTTTCATTGTGGACAGAACATTCCTGCTCTATACAGGGATTACACTGCCGGGAAACTGATGGCAATGGATTCTATTTCCGTCCTTCTCCCAGATGTCTCCATATATGTGCCTGAATCTGTGTTTGGCTGTGGTGCCATTCCTCCGTGACTTTATTTGACCTCTGTGTGATTGCTGTCCTCATTTTCTTCTCATTTTGTACAGCACAAGCAGTTGTTTTTTTAAATCTTAGATCAGCAGAAATAGAAAAAAACAGGAAGATATGCAATAGGCCTAGATATTGTTAGACAATTGTTAAAGAAGCGGCTTGTACAAAATGTATATTGGCAAGGAAATCGGCTTATATCTTGCAATTTATCTATATTTTGGCCTATATCTTCCAGTGTATTTACGTATATGTACATGTGTTTGTCTATCTATCTATGTATCTATGTATCTACCTATCTATCTACCTATCTACCTATCTATCTATCTATGTATGTATGTATCTATCTATCTATATATCTATCTATCTATCTATCTATTTATCTATCTATCTTTATCTATATATCTATATTTCTATCTATCTCTCTGTCTATATATATATCTATCAATCAATCTATCTATCCATATATCTATCTATCCATCTCTCTATCTCTCTATCTATCAATCAATTAATCTATCCATCTATCTATCTATCTGGGGTCCGGATAGCTCAGTGGTCGGAGCACTCGCTTTCCCCCATCTAAGGTTAAGCGGTATCGAACGTGGTTACCACTTGGATGGGTGACCATTTGCACACCTTGGCTTCAGTACAGTCCCCCAGTTCACCCAGCTGCAAATGGGTACCTGCCTCTTTAGGGTCAAGGACGGTAAAGCAGCGAGGGGGGAGGGGAGATGGGCGCTGCCCTCAATATGCTGGCCCCTAGAGAATTGAGGTCGCTGACGCCTCGTTCCCCTACGACCACCAAGGTTATGGGATATCTTTAACTTTTTTCTATCTATCTATCTATCTATCTATCTATCTATCTATCTATCTATCTATCTATCTATCTATCTATCTATCTATCTATCTATCTATCTATCTATCTATCTATCTATCTATCTATCTATCTGTCTGTTTGTCTATCTGTCTATCTGTCTGTCTGTTTTTCTATCTAGCTATCTAGCTATCTATCTGTCTATCTATCTATCTATCTATCTATCTATCTATCTATCTATCTATTTGTCTGTCTGTCTATCTATCTATCTATCTATCTATCTATCTATCTATTTATCAGTTGGTCTGTATGTCTGTCTATGAATGGGCATAGTGGAGGCCTGTCCATTCTTTAATAATGTGTCCACCTGTCGTCTTGTCCTACCTAGCTTTCACCAACTTTTCCTTTTACCTTCACCTATTCCAAAGTCTAGAAGACCTTTGGGTAACCACTGAAGATTTTGCAACCAGCTTCCTCCACTCATCATGTTTTTAGCAAGTCATCCACTCTCTGATGTTGTCTTCCCATCGTTTTCTCTGTCTGCCTCTTCGTCTCCCTCCTTTTTACTATTCCCTGTAGGACAGTCTTGGACAGTCCAGATGTTCTTGTGACGTGCCCGTACCATTTCAGTTTGCAGGGTTTTTTTTAAACCGAAGTCTTGAGTTCTTTAAATGACCTGATGGCGTTTTAGGTTCTAGTTTTCACTTCCTCATTAGTTGTTGTTGTTGTTGTCTTCAATTTAACGTCTGTTCACTCTAAGTGATATTAGACGAGGGAGATAGAAAGTATAGTGGAAGTTAAAGAAGGGAGAAGAAGGAGTGGAAGGAGAAAAGGTTAAGAAAAAGCATGTGTTGGGGTTTGTTTGTTTTTTGGAAACACACACACACACAAACTAAACACCCCCCACCCCCCCATCCCCCACCCAACCTAGAAAAGTAATGATAATACTTTGAAACAGGAGCAAAATTCCTCATTAGTGATGTGATCTGTGTGTATGATATACCAAGAACTTATTATGGTGCCTAATTGTCTTTTTCCTAGACAAAAGTTCTTTGTGACCCTGCCAGACCATTTCAGCTGTCTTCCCTGGACAAAGGTCATCAAATCAACGTCAGGTCCAGCAGCCTGGGTCATTCTGACCTTCACTTCGTGACCATTCCATGCTGTCATAATGACCCTGAAAGCAGAGGGCTAATAACTAGGCAGTGATTTCAATGTGATGCCTTGTCTCAAACAGTTGCTGCCCTGTGAGTTCTCAGTCACTCGACCTCTATCTATTTTTCAATCTCTCTCTCTGTGCTTGTGTGTCTGTCTATCTTTGAAAATAAAAACACCATCAAAATAGAAAGAAACACAATGAAAGACTTTGAAATTAAGTTTAAAAAATAAAACGACTATAAAAACTAGATTTTGGAAAGATTATCAAAATGCATAAAAACAACAATTGAAAAGGCAATCAGAATCAATAGAAACAATAATTGAAAAGACCATCTATACAGATTTTGAGAAATTGAATATACATTTTGAAAACTTGAAAAGACTATCGAATTAGAAAAAGGCGAAAACTAAAAAAAAGGTCAAAAGAGAATTCTAGAAAATAGAAACTGATGAGAGTGACACAAACGAAATGATAATCAAGGTAATAATAATACTAATAAAATTTAAAGATATATAATTATAATAGTAATAATAATAATGATAATAACAATAATAATAATAATAATAATAATAATAAAGTACTATGATAATAACAATGATGATAATGATTATGATTAGATTATTTGAATAATACAAATAATATAATCATTCCTCCTCTTCCTCCTCCTACCCCTCCTCCTCCTCATCATCATTATCCTCCTCCTCCTACTCCTTATTATCATCATCAACATCCTCCGCCTCCTCTTCCTCCTCCTCCTCCTCCTCATCAACACCACCATCTTCATCATCATCATCATCATCATAATCATCATTATCATCCTCCTCCTACCCTTTATTATCATCATCATCATCATCATCATCATTATCCTCTACCCCTTATCATCATCATCATCATCATCATCATCATCATCCTACCCTTTCTTGTTATCATCATCATCATCATCATCATCATCATCATCATCATCATCATCATCATCATTATCCTCGTACCCCTTATCATCATCATCAACATCATCATCACCATCATCATCATCCTCTTCCTCCTCTTCCCTCTCCTTCTCATCAATCATCATCATCTTTTAAAACCAACAACAACAACAATTCAATGATGACTTTACTTACAAATGCTGAACCAGGTAGATCACCCGCGTCACCGGACAGTCCCTCTTCCCCCTTCAGACCA
>CM054162.1:7918957-7921128 GCA_028751875.1 Rapana venosa
AGAAGGATACATCGTTGAACATGTGGGGAACAGGGTATGCATGCATGCACACACATGCCACAGGTTTATCAATCCTTTATGCCACACTAATAAGCAACTCCCCCGCCCACACTGGGTTATACAACAACACTGTGATGCTGACTCCCAAATATCCAGCTTCTCCTTCTTTGTCGTGTATACAACAACACTGTGATGCTGACCCTAAATATCGAGCTTCTTCTTTGTCGTTTATACAACAATACTGTGATGCTGACCCCCCAAAATATCCAGCCTCTCCTTCTTTGTCGTTTATACAACAACACTGTGATGCTGACCCCCAAATATTCAGCTTCTTCTTCTTTGTCATTTATACAACAACACTGTGATGCTGACCCCCCAAAATCCAGCTTCGTCTTCACCTTTGTCGTCAAACTACTCAGACAGAAACTAATGTTGTCTGTTGTATGAGCGAAAATGCATTGCGCTGCCGTTAAACACCTGACAAGACAGACCCAGCGTATCCGATTTGGGGGAGATTAGTTATCTTTTAAACCGTTTGTGGGGAGAAAAAGGCAGGAGAATGGACCAAGAAGGCAGAAGGACGTAGACAAGTAAGAGATGACGAGCAGAAAAGGAACAAGGCAGAAACAAAGTTAGAAAAGAGGGAATTCTTAGCTAGCACAGAATTTCCAGAAGGTGGGGATGCTATTCATACTGACATTCTCACTGGGGAGAAAAACAATATCAGCTGAAAGTGAACACATACAACTGACAGAGCTAACATAAAACAGGTTCGTGCCATGCATCTTATACATCACTCTTTTTCTAAAATCAGAACTGTCATTCCTATATCACAAATTTCAGGTCAGGTCTAAAGATGCACACATCCAATGCTGGGTTAAAAGATGAACAACCTTCAAAGTTTCCTCACTTCTTGTACTTCTCTTTATTTTCTAACAGCAATTAGGGCACCATTGTTGAGTGTCCTGCAATGGAAGAGTTCCCCTAAATGAGGTCTAATTTGTTCCAGCAGGCTTTTCTGTGTGCTGCTAACAGACCAGCCCCACAGAACAAACATCCCCGCTGTAACTGGCGCTTCCAAAGAAATGGGATGTGTGGTGGGTTTTTTGTCTCGCCCTACCAATGAAGCATTAGAGGATAGATGCTGAGAGCGACAGCCGTTTGTTTGAGGGATGGAAGCTGTGGTGGAAGAAATGGAATCTGGTGAAAGTGAGAGAGACAGAGAGGTCAGGTGTGTTTGGTGGTGTTTTGTGTGGGTAAGCGATGTTGTGTTTCTGTACTGTGTTTTGTGTGGGTAAGTGATGTTGTTTTCCTGTACTTTTTTGTGTGTTGGTAAATGATGATGTTTTTCTGTTCTTACTCACTCAATGAGTCGCTCACACACACACACACACACACACACACACACACACACACACACACACACACACACACACACATACACACACACACACACACGGGATCGGGATAGCCTAGTGGTTAGAACATTGCGCTCGCAATCTGACAACTTGGGTTCGATTCCCGTTCATGGGGGTATTTTCCCCTGGAGTTAACATCAGTGCAGACTCCACTCTCCCGAAAAGCTTTTCGTATCAGACTATAAACCGAGGCCCCGTGTGCGAACGCACGCAGAACATCTTGCGCACACGTTAACTCCTGTTCCGCTTTTCGTAAGAGTAGCCATTGGAAACAGATGACATAATTTACAAAACCGCATACACACGGGGAGTGGATGTAATAAAGCACATAAGTGTTTATTTCATTATCCTCCATATAAAAGAATAAAATAAATACATAAATAAAAACGCACCCAGGTTAGCGCCCCTACCGATTCCCTCAGGGCCAGTGACATGGTCAGCAAAAATGAATCATGTGTGCAGACTCGACACAGAGAGTAAAAGGGCACATTGGTGTACTACTGATCTGCAGTCACCGCCCCAAAGAGAAAATGATTATGCTAGCTCTGTTCTAGTCTTGAAATAACAAAGCAACAATCATGCTTTTCAACTTGCAGAGCACACCTACCACGTTTAACACAAAATAATAACAACAGGATAAAATAAAAGTCACTACTGTAAAACAGGATATCCCCGGAAGTCCGAATGCGGCTAGCTACCTTCATGGGACGGGCTAGCTCAGTGGTCAGAGCACTCGCTTCCCCCCAGCCAAGT
>CM054162.1:7921628-7938262 GCA_028751875.1 Rapana venosa
AGGGAGTAGGGGAGAGAGAGAGAAGGGGATTGAGGGAGATAGGGGGAGGGAGGGAGAGAGTGGGGGAGAGAGAGGGGGGAGAGAGGGGGGAGAGAGGGGGAGGGAGAGAGGGAGGGAAGTGGAGAGGGAGACGGGAGTGGAGGTGGCGAGGGAGAGAGAGAGAGAGAGAGATAGACAGACAGACATAGAAAGAGACAGACAGAGACAGAGAGAGATAGGAGAAAGAGAGAAACAGAGAGACAGAGAGAGATGGGTGAAGAGAGAAACAGAGAGAGAGATGTCTGTCTAAGAGAAAGTCAGACAGACAGACAGACAGACAGACAGACAGAGACAGATAGAGGATGGGTTTGTCAATGTATACGCAAATCAGCACTGAAATCACCTTAACTGTTTATTTTTAATTTACAAGAATTTTCACACCTCCATTACAGAAGTGTTTTGTGGAGAAAAAAACTTGCTCTATAAATATTTTGATGCAGAAATTTATACAAAAATATTATTAATATCTTCAGCATATTTGCTGCTGGTTTTTTTTAATGTGATTGCTTTTGCTATGGAAATCTATGACGTTTATCATTTTGTCATTATCATTATGATGGTGACTATGAAAATGATGATAATCATCATCTTTGATACTATTATCATCATCACCCGGTTACCACCACCACCACCATTATCATCACCACCACCACCACCACACCACCCATTACCACCACCACCACCACCACCACCACCACCACCACCACCACCATCATCATCATCATCATCATCATTATCATCATCATCGTCATCGTCATCATCATCGTCATCGTCATCACCACATCACCATCACCACCACCACAACCACTACCATCACCATCAACATAATCATTATCATCATCGTTATCATCACTATCGCTATCACCACCATCATCATCACCACCACCACCACCACCACCACCACCACCACCACCACCACCACCACCATCATCATCATCATCATCATCATTATCATTATCATCATTTTCATCATCATCATCATCATCATCATCATCATCATCATCCTCCTCATCATCATTTTGTATATTATTATAATAATAATAATAATAATAATAATAATAATAATAATATATGGAATTTATATAGCGCTGAGTCTTGTAAAAAACAAACAAATCGAAGCGCTTGCACTCAATCATTTACAGGCATGCAACTCTCCTTAAACATAATGAACAACAGATTTCAAAATCATGCGCGCGCACGTACGCACGCACACGCACACGCACGCGCACACACACACACGGAACAACACTTAGAAGGTGAAAGGTGATGTTGAAAATTAGGGACAGATATGTGAGGGGGAAAGTCTCAGGCAGGAAATAAGTGTGTTTTAGGGCTGGATTTGAAGGTATCAAGTGAAGGCTTTTGGCGAAGTGAAAGAGGGAGGTCATTCCAGGTGTATGGACCAGAAACAGAGAAGGAGCGACGGCCAACAGTGGTTTGTTTGAATCTGGGTGTTCAAAAGCACAAAGTATCTGCGGCTGAACGAAGGGAACGGGATGGAGTGTACAGGTGAAGACAGTCACAGAGATAAGAGGGTGCAGATTTGTGGAGACATTTTAAACAGAGGGTATTGATTTTATACTCCAGTCTTTGTGAGACAGGCAACCAGTGAAGAGATCGCAGAAGAGGAGTGATGTGTTCAGATTTTTTCTTTCTTAGGACCAGTCGAGCTGCAGAATTTTGTATGCGTTGAAGAGAGTGGATAGATGATGCTGGTAGGCCAGTCAAAAGAGAATTACAGTAGTTTAAACGTGAAAGAATGAGAGATGTGAAAAGCTTGGAAGTTGCATCAGTGGACAGATACTTGCGAATCGCGCTTATGCGCCGTAACTGATAGTAGCAAGACTGGCAGGTCTGGATGATGAATTTTTTCATAGAGAGTGTTCTGTCAAGAACTACTCCTAAATACTTCACAGAGTTGGACAAAGGAACTGACGTGATGCCGAATTCTATTGAAGATTTTGCGATAGAGGAAAGTTTATGTTGGGTCCCTATGAGCATGGCTTCGGTTTTATCGGCATTAAGTTGTAACTTGTTCTGAGTCATCCAGTTTTGAATGTCTTGAAGGCAGTAGGACATATTTGTCAGGAGGGAAGGCAAGTTTTCAACAGTATCGCTGCACTGAAGCTGAGTATCATCGGCATAGAAATGATGATCAATATGGTGGTTGTTTATTATATGTGAGAGTGGAGCAGTGTAGAGAGTAAAGAGAACAGGGCCCAGGACTGATCCCTGCGGGACTCCACATTCCATTTTGACAGGTTTTGATTGAATTTTGTTTACAATAACTTTCTGGAACCGGTCTGTGAGGTATGAAGTAAACCAAGTGAGGGCTGTGCCGTTAATAACAAACGTATTTTGGAGGCGAGAAAGAAGAATTGAGTGATCTATGGTATCAAAGGCTGCAGATAAGTCAAGGAGAGTGAGGAGGGAGATTTTTCCTGCATCAGAAGCAAGTAGAAGTGTATCTAAAGTGTGGACTAGGGTGGTTTCGGTGCTGTGGTTGGGGCGATAGGCAGACTGAAAAGTGGAAAGAAGATCATTGGAATGAAGGTGACTGTTGAGCTGTTTGAGAACAACTTTTTCTAGTACTTAAGAGACAAAGGGTAAGTTTGAGACAGGCCTATATCTCTTCAGAATGTTGGGATCGAGGTCGTGCTTTTTCAGTAGAGGTGTGACTTGTTGTTTTAAGAGCTGATGGAAAATTTCCTGACTGAACAGATGAGTTTACTATTTTAGTGATAATAGGCACAAGTGGACGGGATAGCTCAGTGGTCGGAGCACTCGCTTTCCCCCCAGCCAAGTTAAGCAGCGTCGAGCGTGGTTACCAGTTGGATGGGTGACCGTTTGCGCGCCTTGGCTTCAGTACAGTTCCCCCAGTTCACCCAGCTGTAAATGTGTACCTGCCCTCTTTAGGGTCAGGGAAGGTAAAGCAGCGAGGGAGAGGAGATGGGCGCCGCCCTCAATATGCTGGCCCTAGAGAAGTGAGGTCTCTGACGCCTCGCTCCCCTACGACCTTATAGGTTATGGGACTCCTTTACCTTTTTCCTTTACCTAGGCACAAGTTGTGGAGGGCATTGTGAGAAAACAGGAGCAGGTATGGGATCAAGGTCGTATGATTTTATAGTCATTTCCTTCAGAATTGTCATGTTATATTAATAGCATCCCCGCCTTCTGAAAATTATATACTATAAACTCCCTGTTTTCTATCCCTGTCTTCATTTCTGCCTGGTCCCTTTTCTTTCTGTCACCTCATTCTTGTCTATTTTTTGCCTTCTTGGTCCATTCTCCTGCCTCCCCCCCCCCCACCCCACATCCACACACACACACCTAAAATACTTACAATTCTCTCTCAATCCGAAGTCTGATGGGCTGGGCCTGATTTGTGAGGCACTTAACAGCAGCGCAACGCATTTTCGCTCATATGACAGACGGCAATAGTTACTGTCTGAGCGTTTGATGAGGAATGATTGCAAAGACAAAGAAAAAGAATTGCGAACAAGAAAACTTGCGAGGAAGAAGAATTGCGGGGAAGAAGAAGGAAAAGAAGAAGGAGAAGAGGAAGGAGAAGAAGAAGGACGAGAAGAAGAAGAAAAAGAAGAGGAAGAAGAAGAAGAAGAAGAAGAAGAAGAAGAAGAAGAAGAAGAAGAAGAAGAAGAAGAAGAAGAAGAAGAGAAGAAGAAGAAGAAGAAAAGAAGAAGAAGATGAAGAGAGAGAAGAAGAAGAAGAATTGCAAAGAAGAAGAAGAAGAAGAAGAAGAAGAAGAAGAAGAAGAAGAAGAAGAAGAAGAAGAAGAAGAAGAAGAGAAGAAGAAGAAGAAGAAGAAGAAGAAGAAGAATTGCAAAGATTTGCAAAGAATTGTGAAGAAGAAGAAGAAAATTAAGAAAAGAAGAAGAAGAAGAAGAAGAAGAAGAAGAAGAAGAACAACAACAACAACAAGAACAAGAACAAGAAGAAGAACAAGAAGAAGAACAAGAAGAAGAACAAGAAGAAGAAGCAGCAGCAGCAACCCCCCCAAAAACAAACAAACAAACACCCAAAAAACCAAAAAGGAAGACAAAACAAAACTGTCAATGAAATGAAAAAACTGGTTTGGGAAAAAAAAGCATTTCCCTTTCCCTTTTTAATATTGATAATGCCCATGCAGTTGATCCCCTTGTCAAAAACTTTTTTTGTTGCTTTTTTTTGGGTGATTTTTTTTTTTAAAACGAATTTTTTATTTTTTTTCCATTCCTCTTCTAAATTCCTTCTTTTTCTTCTGTACCCCCTTCTTTTGTGTACGGGGGCCTTGCACTCCTAAATTTCAAGCAGGGTGGCCGGGCAGAAAAAATTTGTTTTTCTGATAATACAGTAAAAACCCAGAGAGTAAAAGACTAGGGTTTTTCTGATCTCCTCACTCACCATCCCTTGGTGGGGGACGACCTTTGGGGGTTTACCCCACGGCGCTGAAAGTGGCCCCCAAAGGGTTTCTGCCCGGGGTGCTTTAGGAGGTTTGGTCCCCCCTTCCTGTTTTTGGATATCCATTTTTTTGCGTGGTCGTCCCTGCCTCCTTTGCCCTTCCTATCCCCTTTCCTGCGGGAGTCTTTGACAGGCTTTTTATGCCTTGTTGGGGGTGGCCAAACCTTCTTTTCGTTCCCCCCTTTTTGGGGACTGAAATCTGCAAGGGGTTTCTTTTTTTGGGCCGGCCAGGGGTTCTCGATTTTCTCCCAGACGTGTTTTGGGTTTTTTTAAAAAAAAACCCCCTCTGTGGGTGATGTTCAGGAAATTTTGGGCCGGAGGAATTTTACCCAAAAGGTTGAATCAGTTCAAAAATGGGCCGTAAGTGTCCATGTTTCACCCCCTTTTCAAGGAAAATGGATGTGACGAGTGCCTTGAAAGGGGTCTGCCCTTAGTGGGGGTTCTGTTTTGGGGGTTTCTCCACACTTTCCCCGGGTTAGTCGTGGGAGCGAGAGTCCCCAACCAGCAAGTTTATCTTCCCCTTTTGTGTGCTCGTACCTTCTTTTGGTTTGATGACTGCCCCCAAGGTTTTTAAAAAGTTTCCCCTTTCCTCAAAAGTGTCTCCCCCTCTTTTTGGAGGGGGGGTTGGGGGGTCGGTGTGGTACTTTTTTCACTGGATTTTTGGCTTTTTTCCCTGCTGTTTTCTCCAAAACCGTGGGCTTAGAGATGTTTCCCCATTTCCTGGTGGGGGAAAACCGGATTTCTTCTTCACGGGGGGCCCTTTGGGGTCAATTTTCCCCCTGCGAATCAAAAGGTTTTGCAAAACGGGGCCCTTTCCTCCAATGTGATTGTGGTCTTAAAGGCAAGGGGGGCCCTCCTGCATGAGGGTTTTTCCGGGGAACACGTTATAAAAGAAGGGGGGATAGGGGGCCCGCCTTGTCGATCCCCCAACTGAAGCCCGGAAAGGGAACCCCCCCGATTTCCCCAAACCCAGGGTTGGACGCAATGTGGGAGCTTTTCATACGCCCCGGGTGACTTGAATCAGGTCCTCGCGAATTTAAATAAATCCTTTCCTTCCCCACAGAGCTTTTTTGGGCCCCCAAAATCGGGTGAAACCCTTTCCCCCTTGGAAGTCAATAAAGGGGTTGTTGTAGACGTTATTTTTAGGGTAGGAAAAGCTTTCAAATGAGCATTCTAAATGTTAAAAATGTTTGCTCGAAGGGGCTTCGACCGGTTGAATCCTCCCTGGTCTTCTGTTAGGTTTTCTTCTTTTTGGTTGGTTTTCGCTGTTTAAAGGAAAATGCGTAGCAAAAAATTTTTCTTGGATGGTTTAATCAGATAAATTGTTCTGAAATTTTTGGCACTTTTAGGCTCCCCTTTTTTTTGGAAAGGTGGAACTTGTTGGTTTTTGGGCCCAAATTTGTTCGGGCCCACTCTTTGCGGGTTCCAGATGGGGGGTTTTTGGGAAAGATGTTTTTTTAAATTGCCTTTAAAACATATCGGGGCCCTCCGTTTTTGAGGAGCTCAGCCGGGGGTTTTTCCAATCCCCTGGGGGTTAAATCCTTTAAAGGGGAATTTTCTGCCTTCTACCTCTTCCCCAGCCCCTGTGGGCTTTCGGATCTGAGGGTCTGGGACCCTGGCCGTGAAGTTTGTTGGGTTTCCCACCCTTTCCCAGCTTTTAAATTTTTCGGTCCCTGCTTTGTCTGTCCTTCCTTTCATGTAGTGGCGCTTCCTGTGGGGAATTGGCCCCCTCTTTGGCCCTTCCCAATAACGGGGTTTTTGGCTGCGGGGATTTGGGTTTAGGCCCTTGTGGTTGGTACGCCTCCGTGCTTTCCTTTTCCCCCATTCCCTTTTTCAACTTTGGAGAATTGTTCTGCATCCATTTCCCCTATGGCCTCATCATTTTTCTTTTTGATTAAACCTTTTTAAATTATTCTATACCCCTTTCGGCCTTTTTTTGGGTTTTTGTTTTTTCCTTGGTTTTAGCCCTTTCGTTGATCCCCACGGGTCCAGGGTTTTGTTGGAAAACCCCCCGGTTGGTTTTTTTTTCCTTTTTTCCCCCCAAAGTTCCCAGGGGCCTGTCTCCGGAATGGTCTTGCTGAAGGTCTCATTGGGTTTTTTGGATTTTCATCTTGGAGGAAATTCAATGCTGCAAATCTGCCCCCCTTTTCTCATTTAAAAAGTTTTCGGGGTCGTTTGGGGGGGTCCCTTCAGTTTTTCCCCTGTTAAAACCGCAAAGGGGTTATTCTTTTCTGGTTTTTTGGGCTTCGTTTGGGTTCTTTTGGGTTTGAGTACCTTGTCGTGGTCACTGCCAATATAAAGCGTTTGGGAAAGTTTTTGGGTCGGGGTTTTGGGTTGTTTGCCGTTTTAAATCGTTTGGGGGGAAGATGTAGTCAAAAATTGGGTTATTTTTCTTTAATTTTTGGTGAGGTGCCATGCCCTTTCTTTGATTTTTTGGGGGAAAAGGGGGTTTTAGGGTATGGGGGGTTTTTTTTCTGAAAATTTCAGCATAAACAGAGATTTAAAAGACTAGGGTTTTCTGATAATGAGATAAACAGAGAGTAAAAGGACTAGGGTTTTTTGAAAAAACCCCGTATAAACAAAGGAGTAAAACCCACTATGTTTTTTTTGTTTGTAAAAGAAAACAGAGAGTAAAAGCTGGGGTTTTTTTCTGATAATCCGCAAAAAACAGGGAGTAAATAATTTATTTTTTTTTAAAATAATTAACATAAACAAAGATTTAAAAACGATAGGGTTTTCTAATAATACAGAATAAACAGGGGTTTAAAAGACTAGGGTTTTTTCCTGATAATACAGTTAAAAAAAAGAGAAAAAAAAACGCTTTTTTCTGAAAACCACAGCATAAACAAGATAAAGGACTATGGTTTTCTGATAAAACATTGAAAACCCAGAGAGTAAAAAGTATTTTGGGTTTTCTGATAATACAGCATAAAAAAGAGAGTAAAAAAGACTATGGTTTTCTAAAAAACCAGCATCAAAGAGATTTAAATGACTACGGTTTTCTGAAAATTACAGCGTAAAGAAAGAGTAAATGACTCGGTTATCTGATAAACAGCATAAACAGAGGGGGAAAAAACAAAAGGGGTTTTTTTTGATAAACAGCAAAAACAGAGAAAAAAGCAAGGGTTTTCTGATCATAAAGAAAAAACACAGAGAAAAATTTTTGGGTTTTTCTGATCATACAGAAAAAAACAGAGTATAAAAGACAAAACGGTTTTTTTGGGATAATAAAAGCATAAACAATAAAAAAAAGACTCCGGTTTTCTGATAAATCCAGCTAAACAATAAAAAAAAGACTACGGTTTTCTGAAATTACAGCAAAAAAACAGAGAGAAAAAGCCCCAGTTTTTTTGGGTTAAAAAACAGCGTAAACAGAGAGAAAAAGGGACAATTGTTTTTCTGATAAAACATCATAAAACAGAGAAAAAGCTAGGGTTTTTCCCTGTTTAAAAAAGAAGGAACAAAAGGGTAAAAAAAACAGGGTTTTCTAAAAAAATACGCAAAATAGGAGTAAATGACTTGGGGACCCAAACGGGCCCCTTTGGGTAGGGGCCTCGGGGCCCTTGGGAGGGATTTCCTTTGTTTTAAACCCTTTGCAGGGTTGTTTCAAAATTAAAGGGCCCCGGGTTAGCACCCCCGAGATTTTGCCCGTTCAAGGGGATTTTGCCCCCTGGAGTTTAACAAAAAAAGGCTGACTCCCCTGAAACTGAAAGTACTTTGGTGGACTTTAAACCGCTGTCCTTGTTTGTAAACGCTCTTTAACAATTAAAGTTTTGGGAAACCCCCATTTTTAAAAACTGTTGGGGATTTCTGGGAAAGTAGGTTTTTGTGCCGGGGTGGGTGAAAAAATTGGAAAACAGGGAAATGCACACGGGGTTTTGGATTAAAAAAGGAAACACACGAGTGCTTATGAATTATCTTCAAAATAAAAGAAAAAAAGGTTTTGGATAAAAAATTTCTCTTTTATCATCTCCCCCTCTTTTCTCCCCCTCTCTTTTTTCTCTCGCTCCCATTCCCTTTTTCTGCGGGAGACATTTTGGGGTTTGTTTTTTTTGGTTTTGGGGTTTATGCTGTTGAAGCCCCAATCATTTGGGCAGCCGTAGACCAGACATAGAACAAAAAATCAGGGATCCCGGATCTTTTCACCCACCTTTTAAAACACCCAACACCAGGTTAATGGTATAGTTAAAAGATGGGGGTTCCTTTCCCAAGGCCCAACCTTTTTCCCTTTGTGGGGAATTTTTTTTCCCCAACCCTTTAAATTGCCACCTTTCCTCTTTCAAAAATTAAATGGGCACGTGTGCACGTGACTTTTGATCTACTTCAGTTAATGAGACAAACACCAGGGGAATATTCAGGGGTTTAGAGGGGGTTTTGGCGCGGCAAACCGTTGTCCTTGAAACCTGTTTTTACAAAACTGTCCCCCAGGAAGAGAGGGCGAACTCAGGCGGGTCAGGGAAAGTTTTGTGTTGCCCGTCAGTTTGCCCGGGTCAAAAAGTAAAAGAAAAAATAACAAAAAAAACTATACCAAAACAGGTTGAAAGAAAGAAAAAATAACACTGAGCCCCTTTCCAAATCGAAAGGGTTTCCAAAAGGGTTCCAACAATGAATTTTTTTTTAAATGGGTTAACATGTTATTAAACTATTTCCCTTTTTTTAAGGTTTAAATTTAAAAAAAAAAAAACCCCAACAGATTTAAAGTGGACAATTCTTAAAAATTTTTAAAATCCCAAATTAAAAATTCAAGTTTTCCGGGAAATTTGAAAAAAAGGGAAAAAATTTTGACCAAATTAAGCATTGTTAATGGGTGGTCAGGATGGGGATTGGGTTTTCCCGGACAGGCCCTGCCCCAGGGAAATTTAGCAACATTTTGTTGGCAAAACGCAAATTTTGGGCTTCTAGAACAGTAGGGTTTCGGGAAAACAAAAACTGAAATAGTAAACAGCTTTTTTTTGAAAAAAAATAACAAAGTCCCAATTTTTTAAATCCCTACAGAAAAGACAAATTATTACTCTTTCCCCCCCAAATTTCTCTGCGCTAAATCCCTAAAATACTTTCAACCCCCCCCCCCCAACCCCCCAAGTCTTCTTGGATTTTGCAAAAAAAAAGTCCCCCTGCCAAACCACCCAAGCCCGTATACTTCTCTCTATCTTTTTTTCCTACTTTTCGGGGAACCTTTGGGCCCCGACTGTTCAGGAAACATTTTCCCCGCCGCACCCCAGTTCACTGGCAACCCCCTCTTTTTCCCCTCATCCCACAAAAGGAAGCAAACCCCCATGACAAATTCCCGAAAAAATTTAAAAAATAATCATGGGGATATTGATCCCAAAACCCCGTTTTTGGTTTTCCCAATGCCTTCCCAAACTTTTTTCTTACTGTCACTGAAAAAAATTTTAAAAGTAAACTCAAACTCTTCAAAATTTTAGGAAATTTTCCCTCGCTTTTCAAAAAAAACCGAAATAGTCCCCACCTCTACAAAAAAACGGGCTTGAAACCCAGTTTTTCTAAAGAATTACAGACCTATCTCTAACTTAAACCCTTTTATCTCCCTAAATGGGGGAAAAAAAGGGGGGCCCCACCAAACCCTTTTTCCAATAATTTTCCTTCCCTTTCAATCTGCCAATTGTGCTAACAACAGCACTGAAAACCCCCCAAAGGGGCCCCACTTTAGATACCCTTTCACTCGATGCTGATCAAAGAAAATCACCCCCCTCACTTCTTCCGCTTTATTGCTGTTTACACTTAGATCAAAACCCAATTTTTTCTTTCTCTTCTCCCGAAAGTTTTTGGGATTAAAAAGGGACGCCCCACCTGGTTTTTGGGTTTATACCCCCCAAAGGGCCCCAAAACCCGAAAGGGTTTTTTGTCAGCAAAATCCCAAAACCCAAAAATTGTAAAAAACTGTATGGGGGGGTCCCCCCAAGGGGTCGTTCTGGGGTCCTTTTCTCTTTACCCCTCCCACACTGCTTCACTCTTACAAATAAAAAAAACCCCCCATCAAAATGAACGTTATTTTCTATGCCCATAAAAACTCAGCTTTAATGTAGCAAAACCCTTGAAAATCTGCCCCCCTTTCCCACAAAAAAATGCCCACTGCCTTTTAAAATTCAAAACTGGAAGACTTTAGTTTTCAGCTAAAAGCCCGGATAAAAAAAGAAGCCCTGCCGGAAACCGAAATAAAAATTTCTCCATTGCCCAAAAACTTCAATAAAATTCGGGAATAAACCCCGTTCCCTTTTTCCGGGTTTTGTGAAATATCTAGGTGGTTCCCCTTTTACAAATTTTTTCTCTAAGAAAATGTAAACACCCAAACTTTCCAAATTTGCTACAATTTTGGGCGCTTTAAGGGGCGATTTTGCAAGTATCTGTCTACTACGCAACATTCAAAAATTTTTCCCCATTCTCATTTTTTCTCTTCTGGACTTTTTGTAAATTTTTCCCTGGTTTGGTTTAAAAAGCATATCCAAACTCCCCCTTTAAAAGCATTTCAAAACCTGCAACCCCGACTTGTCTTTGAAAGAAAAAAAAATTTAACACACCATCCTCCCCTTTTTTCGATCTCTCACTGGCCCGCCTGTTTAACAAAGAATGAAGTATAAAAATGGAAAAAATTTCCCCCAAATTTTAGATCTTTCCCCCAAAAAACTCCCCCTTTTAATGTCTGTAACTGTCTTTCACCTGTTCACTCCACCCCCTTCCCTTTTGTTCAGCTGCAGATACATTGTGCTTTAAAAACCCCTTTTAAAAAAAACCCCTGTTGGGCCCTCCTCTTTCCCCGTTTTGTCTTTCCCCATGCAACAACCTCCCTCTCCCCCCCTTTGCCCAAAAAACCCATTTAATTCTTTCAAAAATAGCCTCAAAAAAACACTTATTTTTCCCCACTTGGAAAATCTTCCCCCGTTATCTGTTTCCCACTTTTTTAATAGCTCCCCTTTTCCTCCCCCCCCCCTCCTTTTTTCGTGTTGTGTTATAAATTTGATAATTTTTTTTTAAACTTTGATATTTTTGGGCCCGGGTTTCATGCGTGGGGAATTTTAATGCAAGCGCTTCGATTTGTTGTAACTTTACAAGATTTAAGGGGACTATATACATTCCCATACATTATTATTTATTTTTTATAATTATTATTATTTTTACTAATTTTTATTTTTTGTTGTTGTTGTTGTTTCTTTTTTAAGGAAAATTTTTTAAGCAAAAGGGAAAAAAAACAACGCTTTGATCTTCAGTACCCAAAGGGGCAAGGGAGGGGGGGCTTTTAGGGGGTTCCTTTTTCCTTTTTTCTTCTTCCGGGGGGGGCCCCCTGGGGGGGGGAAAAAGGGAAAACCAAACCTTACCCCCGTGGCGAACCATTGGGTACCAAAAAATTGGCCTTTTTGTGGCCCCGGGGGCCCTGGGGAAGTGCCTGGGTTTTTGGAGAAGCTCTTCCCGGGTTTATCTAGTGATGGTTTTTTGCCCATTTCTTCCTTTTGGCCCGCCTCGCTTTCTCTTTCCCCCCGGGCCGTTCCTTGCAGTAAGGTTTTTTGGGGACCCCTCTGATTTGTCACATGTCGATACCCTTAAGCTTCCCTTTTTCCTTTCCCGTGGTTTGGAGGTTTTCGTATTTTCTTTACTTTTTGGGGTGATGGTTTTTCGGACTTCGGGGGTTTCTAAACCCAAACAAATTCAAATGGGCCCCCAGAAAAACCCCTCCTCTTTTGCCCCAAAATTTTACTAATAGAGAAAGAGGGGTTTTTTTAAAGTGCACTGTGAACCCTTTCGTGGGGGAGGGGCACAAACAGTGTTAAAAGGGAGTTACAATCCCAACCGTCTTCTTTATTCTTTCTTTTTCAACAAAATTTTTTGGGGAAAAATTTACCCGGGAAAAAAGGCAAACCCCTCTGTTTTTAGTTTTTAAAAATAAGGGGGGTTTTTTTTCAGGAAGAAAAGGGGTTTTTTTATTTATTTTTTTATTTATAACACTTTAAAGAAAACTCAAGATTAATCTGGGGGGAAATTCGGGGGGGGGGGGGGAATCTCCCCGGGGGGAGCCCCGGGGCCAAAAAGGTCAGCGCCCCCCAAATTAAAAAACAATTCTGTCTACACCTGCATTTGGGTTTCCCTATCAGGGGCAAAAAAACTAACCTGAATTGAGGATGGGGTAAAAAAAATTCTTTTTTTCAAGGCGTGAAGAAAGACCAAAACTGGCTTCGGAAGCATACAAAGATTTTGGCCTTTCTTCAAAACCCCACCCGTTTTCTACCCCCCCGGGAAAAAGGGGGGAAGGGGGACGGGGGGGGGGGGGGGGAGGTTCTTGAAATTGAAAAATTTTTGAAAATATTGAACCACACTCCAGCTGGGCCTTTGTTTTCCACAGGTCCCCCCTCCCGGTAAACGCTATCCCCCGAAGGGGGAGAGGTCATTGACTGGCCTGTGTGTTATCTGGAGGGTCAGCGGGGGGGTTGGGGTGGGGTTTGGGTTTTGGTGAACCCTTACAAACCCGGTTTTGGGCCCTAACCACTTGAATAAGGGCATTGCAGTGGGGGTTAAGGGTTATGGGAGGACCCGCACCGTGTGGTTAAAAGGCAGTTTCACCCTTTAATACCATGGGTACGGGCCCCGGGGAAATCGTGTGTTTGAATCTGCAAATGGGGTCGGGGTTTGGGGCTTAAAGGGAAAAGCACCCCCCCTTTGAAGTAAAAAGTCCGGGGGGCGGGAAAGGGGCGGTTGGGGTTTAATTTTTTGTTTGGCCAAAACCTTTTTATACCAATACGTTAAAATCATGAGTGGGGGGCTGCGTGCTAAATCCTTTGGGGGAGATGATAAATCGAGGTCCCACCTAAAAAAACCCTTTGGGAACAAGAAGGGAAATTTTTCCTGGTTTAAAAAATTTTGTAGAAAAAAATCACTCTTTATAGGGAAAAAAAATTTTGTTGCAGACAGGGAAAAGAAAAAAAAAAGGGGGGCGCCAAATCTTGTGGCAAACGTGCTCTCCCCGGGAAGAAAAATTTCTGTGCCTTTAAAGTGGTATGAAGGGGTAAAGAACGACATTGGCGAATTAAAAGGGGGGGGTTTTTTTTTTTTAACCCCTCTCCAAGGTTTAACTTCAAGTTTCAGAAAATTGGGCCCGGTTTTTTATTTTATTCCTTTGTGTATATACAAATGCAGAAGGTCAACTAGCACGTTTGATAGCGCCCTTCATGTTTACGTTAGATGGGGTTTCGAAAACACGAAAAATACCCCATGTAGCCCGGAAAATCGGAGGGCCATTGGGAACCTTGGGGGCTTTGCCGAGGGAATTTTGGGGGAAAAAAGATTTCTTAGATATTGACCAGGGGGGAAAAAGATGATACCGAGCAAAAGCGATTCTTAAAGTTTTGGTTTTTGGGGCCAAATAAAAAAAATTTTGGGAGGTTTTTCTTTCTCCGTATCCCTTGAAAAAAGTTTAAAAAATTTTTTAATCCCAAAACTAAAAAACATTGTCTCTTTTAGACAAATTTTAAAAAAAAACCCATTTGGGGGGAAAAAAAGGGTGGGGATGGAGATTTTTGTAGATTTAACAAAGGGCATTTTTTAATTTTAGGTCCGATTCCCTAATTACAAAACCCGACCCTTTTACGGTTTAAAACTGGGCTATTATTTTTACTTACAAAGTATACCGAAAACTGAAAAAGGAACAAACCCTTTTGGGGAATTTGCTCTTTTCTACTTTCTTGTCCATCAAACAGGAAATGATCTGCCCCTTCCCTTTTGTGAAAAAGCCCATTTACCCCCCAAAAAGAAAAACCAGCCTCCAGACATAAACCTTTTTCAAACTTTAAAACTTTCCCAGATTGTTTTATCTCATTCTGTTTTCCCGCCTTTCTATGGGCCCAAAATTTCCCCACCCCACCGAAGGAAAGTGTATTTTAAACAATTATTCTTTTATTTCGAGGATAATGGAATAAGCATTCATGTGCTTTTTTTCATTCAGTCCCCGTTTGTATGCAGTTTTGTAAATTTTGTCAACAGTTCCCACCGGCACGCAATGGCCTACTCTTCTGAAAAAAGGAACGGGTTTTAATGTGCGCGCAAGATGCTCTGATCAGTGTATAACGTGTGTGTGTGTGTGTGTGTGTGTGTGTGTGTGTGTGTGTGTGTGTGTGTGTGTGTGTGTGTAAGTGTGTAAGTGTGTTTGTGTGTGTGTGTGTGTGTGTGTGTAAGTGTGTTTGAATTTGTTAAAACTGTTAATCATTGTTCGTTGCATGTGGAGGAGTAGGTTGAATGCAAGCTCTTTGATTTGTTTTTTACAAGATATAGGGCTAGATAAATTCAATTTCTTCTTCTTCTTCTTCTTTAATTCTCATCATTTTTATTTCAGCTTTTGCTGTTATTGCCGCTGCTTATTATGGGATGCAGTAACAAACAAAACTATATCCGGACTTGGATTCATGAATATCATCATCTGTCCAGGCTAATTTGTTTCCCTTCGTTTAGCTGTCAAATGGGTGGTTTCCTGTTTTTCAGTGGGAAGGGGAAAGATATGATAATTGCCCATGTGAGGTGTTCCTTATTTCGTGGTCGCTGGCGCGTACGCCAATTAAACACACCAAGAGACAGGCTCAAAAATGTGTGTGTGAGTATGTGTGTGTGTGTGTGTGTGTGTGTGTGTGTAGAGGTAGGTGTGTGTGTGTAGAGGTTGGTGTGTGTGTATGCGCACGCGCTGTGTGCATATATGTGTGTGTGATTGTCAAGTCAAAGTTTAAATCTTATTTTTATTTCCAGATGCTCTCTCTCTCTCTCAAGTCAAAGTTAAAATCTTAGGTTTATTTCCAGATGCTCTCTCTCTCTCTCTCTCTCTCTCTTCTCATCTCTCTCTCTCTCTCTCTCTCTCTCTCCCTCTCTCTCTTTCTCTCTGAAGTCAAAGTTAAAATCTTACGTTTATTTCCAGATGCTCTCTCTGTCTCTCTGTCTGTCTGTCTGTCTGTCTGTCTCTCTCTCTCTCTCTCTCTCTCTCTCTCTCTCTCTCTCTCTCTCTCTCTCTCTCTCTCTCCTTTGTTCCCCAATTAAAAACATAATCTAAACTTTTTTCTCCAATCCCTCATTTAGACATCTGTTGATCTACTGCTTACTAAAAGAGAAAGAAAACAGCCACAGCAACCTTCAGAAAATCGTCAGAGCAGGAGCCTGTCTGACTCAGGCATTACTTCCCTTTAAAAGTCACTACCCCATGATCTGCACTCTTCTGTAGGGGAAAGAATGAAAAGACACGAGGGGATGACGTCAGGTATCTATTTATAGCCACTTTCACAGTCCCTGCTCTTCAAAGCTGTTTCTTGCTTCTTTGTTTGTTTGTGTGATTTGTTCCTGAAGGTAGCTGCATTCTGTTCTCGGGGATATATGCTGGGTATGTTCCTGCTTCCATAACCCACTGAATGTCGACATGAAAGATGATATCTTTAACGTAAATATTTTGATTTTCAGCATGTGCATATACACAAAGTGAATTAAGGAACTAACATGTCTTCACTTGACCTGGACTGATGGTAAAAATCGCCACCCTTAATTCACCTGATGCCGCCAATATTCGAACCCACGACTCCATGGACCCTTGGGATTGAAGTCAAACAGTTTTAACCACTCGTCCATAGTGTTCATTCTTCAAGGTGAATGACTGAAAGAGCACTAGTGTACATGTATATACTCAACAAAATGACAGGTGTGGACCTTTGAAATCAGAATTTTTAACTTGTTCACGCTGAGTTTTGTTGGGTAGTGTTTGCTTGATGACAAATAGTGTAACAAAGTGTGAGAAGAGGGATCATTGGGTACTAGGAAGTTAAACAAAGGGGTGTGTTTAAACGATCTATCTAACGTGTAGTTTTCTTTTTATTTTACAACTTTAAGCACACACAAACATAAACACACACACACACACACACACACACTTCGAATGAGACTATAGGCCAAAATCCCATGTGAGCGCATTATGCACGAATTTAAAACCTGTTAGGGCCCTCAAAAGAAAAGATCATGTGTGTGGGGGTGGGAGCAGATGACATCATTTGGAAGAAAAGAACTGATGAACATGCGGACTGGATGAAAAATAGCATTCCATTTCGTATTTGAATATCCTTGAAAAAGAGAATGAAGGAATCAATAAAATATCAAATACACACACA